>BDJD01000677.1:106859-124566 GCA_002564525.1 Rosa multiflora
GAGAAGAGTCCTGGAGGCACTAGGAGACCTTATGGATTGAAGATGACACATGGAAGCCCAAGAATCTTCAAGATTAATGTGGATTTCGGCAAAATGGTGAAAAGCCCAAGTGATTTTGGGTTGTTGGACGTAATGGAGATATTTTTGGGAATTAAATCTGATTTTGCAATGGGAAACCATGAAGATAATGTGAAAAATCAAGAAGAAATCAAGGAAAAACGTTGGAGATATTCTAGGGAGAGTTTCAAGGGATTGTGCAACAAGAAAAAGCTCAAAACAAGTCCAGATTCGTTCCTAAATCCCCTCAATATATTTTGGACGAAAATAAGGAATAAAATCTGCATTTTGTCATGAAAATCAAGAAAAAATCAAGGGGAGACGTTAGAGATAAGGCCATGGAGAGTTTTACGAGAGAAAAGGTTCAAAATGTCCAAATTCATTGTCTAGGTTCATTCCTTGATATTTGGCCGAAAATGAAGAAGAAAATCAGATTAAATCCATATATATTTTGGCAACAATATATTAGGGACTTATTTTGAAGGCTTTTGATTGGTTGGCTGACACAACAAAGCTTACATGGCTCTATGTGATTGGTCAAAGCTATGCAGAATTATTAAATAATTCTTTGAGAAAATAATAGAAGATTATGAAGACTTGGAGACCAAGGCCAGCGTCCCCTATATATACTCCCTCATTCTTGACGTTGAAACACACCTCTTCATACAGAAAATACTTCCATAACGTCATAAGCTCTCTCCCTCTCTCCATTCTCTAGCTGCAAGTTCTGCGTTTTCAAGCAAGGAAGAGGAAGAAGAAGAAGGAGCCGTGAAGACATAGCCTCCATCATCCACCTTGAAGACTTGCTTCCAAGATTCAAGATCCAGTGTTCAAGCTCTCCATCTCCATCTCCACTCACGGTGTAATTCGATCTTTTTCCTTGTAACCTTTTGGTTTTCCTTGTTTGAATTCGTAGGAACTTGTTTCTAGTTAACAATAACATTTAAGGCAAAGTTTAAGCCCAATTCTATGTTTAAATAAAGATTTCGAATTCCATGATTGTGATTCTAAGTTGCTTATGTGAATTTGTTCGATTGAATCTTCTTTACATAAAACTTTTATATGTTTATGTTCTTGGTGGCCAACTTAGGATATATGCATGTAATTGGTGCTAGATTTAGGTAAACAATTCACCTAATAGTTTTGTGAACTTATTTCTTAAGTAGTAAAGGCTTTGGACAAAGGTCAAATTCAATTAAAGAGTATTGTAAATAGATGAACTTATTCATACTAGTTTGTGCACTTAAGTTGATAACCTTTCTCTATGTATTGCGTTGGACATGTATTGATTAGCTAACTTTCTAGACTTTGATTGCATGTTTAATAGGATTAATCTAGGTGCTTTCATTTAGATTAATTAGTAAAGTAACGTAAATTATGGGAAATCATTTGCTTCGAATGTTTCACATGATCAACTTCTTTCTCATGACTTAGATGATCAATTGTAGGATTTGAATCGAGTTTGATTACATGGAATTGGTTTTGATCTTTGTTTCTTGCGTTTCATTCTTGCACATGTGTTTTTGTGTTTTTATATTTTGTTTAGTTTAATTTTTGAAACCTTAATGTTAAAACCCCCCTTATTTTATTATTTTGTATATATCTTTTATTTTATTTTTGTAAATATTATACTTTGTTTTTATTTTAATTCTTTAATTGTTTTACAATGACAGGTGTACCCTCAATCCCCGGGAATAGAACGATCCCTATTTACCGTATACTAACGATGACATTTTAAGGGTTAAATTATATGCTTGCTTTAAGCGTATCACCTGTAACAATCATGTCATCAACATACACAATAAGAGCTATAAACTTACCATTCTTGCGCTTGATTAACAAGGTATGGTTAGAATTTCTCTGTCTGTATCCAAAGGCTTTCATGGACTTTGAAAATCTTCCAAACCAAGCTCTTGGAGACTGCTTTAGGCCATACAAAGACTTCTTCAATTTACACACCTTGCCAATGTCACTTGGGTAATTCTTAACACCTAGGGGCACATCCATGTACACTTCTTCCTCCAAACTCCCAAGGGCCAATCTTTGTTTGCTGCAAGTGAGATTAGAATCCGGACAGTATTAATCTTTGCCACAGGTGCAAAAGTCTCCTCATAATCAATCCCATAGCGTTGTGTATATCATTTGGCAACCAACCTCGCCTTGTATCTATTAATAGTTTCATCTTCATTAAGCTTCACAGTAAATACCCAACGACATCCTACACTCTTCTTTCCAACCGGCATAGGTACTAGCTCCCATGTTGCATTCTTTTGAAGAGCTTCCAATTCTTCATTCATTGCATTTGTCCATTTTGGATCCATCAATGCATCCTGCATGTTACTAGGAATAGATACAATAGATAATTGATCAGCAACAAGTGCATGTGACCCAGAAATCCTATGGTTAGACATAAAATTAGCGATACGTTATTTACCTTTGGCTTTGATATCTGGTTCATATTGTTTCTTAGGAATTCCCTTAGTAACCCTTTGTGATTTCCTAGATTCGACACTATCTAACCCAGATGACTCATTAAAGTTTAGGGGTACTTGAGGTGGATCATTCTGACCGGGATCTTCAGTTGGTGATGCAGAAGGGGGAATATCTTGTGTGTGAGCTTCAGATACGTCTAAGGCAAAGTTTAAGCCCAATTCTATGTTTAAATAAAGATTTCGAATTCCATGATTGTGATTCTAAGTTGCTTATGTGAATTTGTTCGATTGAATTTTCTTTACATAAAACTTTTATATGTTTATGTTCTTGGTGGCCAACTTAGGATATATGCATGTAATTGGTGCTAGATTTAGGTAAACAATTCACCTAATAGTTTTGTGAACTTATTTCTTAAGTAGTAAAGGCTTTGGACAAAGGTCAAATTCAATTAAAGAGTATTGTAAATAGATGAACTTATTCATACTAGTTTGTGCACTTAAGTTGATAACCTTTCTCTATGTATTGCGTTGGACATGTATTGATTAGCTAGCTTTCTAGACTTTGATTGCATGTTTAATAGGATTAATCTAGGTGCTTTCATTTAGATTAATTAGTAAAGTAACGTAAATTATGGGAAATCATTTGCTTCGAATGTTTCACATGATCAACTTCTTTCTCATGACTTAGATGATCAATTGTAGGATTTGAATCGAGTTTGATTACATGGAATTGGTTTTGATCTTTGTTTCTTGCGTTTCATTCTTGCACATGTGTTTTTGTGTTTTTATATTTTGTTTAGTTTAATTTTTGAAACCTTAATGTTAAAACCCCCCTTATTTTATTATTTTGTATATATCTTTTATTTTATTTTTGTAAATATTATACTTTGTTTTTATTTTAATTCTTTAATTGTTTTACAATGACAGGTGTACCCTCAATCCCCGGGAATAGAACGATCCCTATTTACCGTATACTAACGATGACATTTTAAGGGTTAAATTATATGCTTGCTTTAAGCGTATCACCTGTAACAATCATGTCATCAACATACACAATAAGAGCTATAAACTTACCATTCTTGCGCTTGATTAACAAGGTATGGTTAGAATTGCTCTGTCTGTATCCAAAGGCTTTCATGGACTTTGAAAATCTTCCAAACCAAGCTCTTGGAGACTGCTTTAGGCCATACAAAGACTTCTTCAATTTACACACCTTGCCAATGTCACTTGGGTAATTCTTAACACCTAGGGGCACATCCATGTACACTTCTTCCTCCAAACTCCCAAGGGCCAATCTTTGTTTGCTGCAAGTGAGATTAGAATCCGGACAGTATTAATCTTTGCCACAGGTGCAAAAGTCTCCTCATAATCAATCCCATAGCGTTGTGTATATCATTTGGCAACCAACCTCGCCTTGTATCTATTAATAGTTTCATCTTCATTAAGCTTCACAGTAAATACCCAACGACATCCTACAACTATTTGAATATGTATGACTAGAAAATTGTGTTATGAATCAATGGTTGTTTGTTTTTAATAATAATTCAATTGTGTAAATACATACCATATGACATGAAAGATGTCACAAATGATGTTAGCGATGATTATAAATAGATCCTGGTATTTGTACGATTTTACATGCGACATTTGATGCATGTGTGAAATGAATTCAGATAAAATATGACTTTTTACGACATAAACACCAAACGTTGTAAAAAAATGTCAGATGAAATATGACTTTTTACGACGCCAACCAAATGTCATAAAAAATATCAGATAAAATATGAGTTTTTACGACACCAACCAAACGTCGTAAAAAATTATTTTTACGACGGAAAAAAATGTCGCAATACAGTGTTACAAAAAAATTATGAAATCCGACACCACTATTTACGACGGACGCCGAATGTCGCAAATCCGTCGCAATAACTTTTTTGCGACGGGAGACAAGCGTCGCAAAAGCCTCTGGAGTATTTGCTACGCGTTTTTTGCCGACGCTTTGTTATCCGTCGCAACGCCGTCGCAAATGCTTTTTTGAGACGGATTTTGTATTATTTGCGACGTTTTTGTACCGTCGCAAAAGATCTCTTTTTTTGTAGTGACATCAAAATCAATAATAGAATGAGGATTCCCTTCACAACCTCTCTCCCCTTGAAGGGAAGACTGAGAAGCTCCCACTGAGTAATAAGGCTCGGATTCACGAAAAGCAACATCAAGAGAGACATGTATAGTGCCAGTAAGAGGATCATAACATCGATAACCCTTCTGGAAGTCAGCATAACCAACAAATATACACTTACGGGCACGGGGATCAAGCTTGCGGCGTTGAGGCTTGGGAATATGAACATAGGCTATGCACCTATACACCCGGGGCTCCAAATTAGGCATAGAAGGGATGGTCAAAAGTGTATGATGCTTCTTTTGAGGATTATGAGAATCAATCACCCGTGAAGGAGTACGGTTGATAAGATATGCTGCTGATTTCACTGCTTCTCCCCAATAGGACCAAGGTACATTCATGCCAAACAAGGAAGCACGAACAACTTCCATCAACTGCCTGTTCTTCCGTTCTGCTAAACCATTCTGTTGAGGAGTATAAGAATTGGAGGTTTGATGACGAATTCCATGTGACCGGCAAAACTCAATCATAGGGCCATTCACAAACTCTCTACCATTGTCAAACTGAAACACTCTAATGGATTATTGATACTGAGTTGCCACCATTTTTTGAAATTCGGTAAACATTCCAAATACATTGCTCTTAGTCTTCAGTAATGACACCCATGTCATGCGAGTGCAATCATCAATAAACGTTACAAAATACCGAGCTCCAGAAAGAGAAGGAATTTTTGCAGGACCCCAGACATCAGAGTGAATCTTTATAAAAGGAATAGGACTTTTATTAAGACTTGGTGAATATGAAATACGGTGACTCTTGGCCAGTTCACAAATGTCACAATGGAAATCCAACTCACTAACAAGTAACAACTGAAAAAAAATGAGGTTGCAGCTTCTTAAGATAACTAAAGGATAGATGACCTAAACGGCGATGCCATAACCATACAGCTTCCTTCGCATTCTCTACCCCATTGATCTGATTTTCTTATCCCAAAAGATGCTTCTGTTTCTTTCCAGTCTCTGTCAGATCTAGATAGTATAATTTCCCCCTTCTAACACCATAACCAACAATCTGTCTAGTAAGAATGTCCAACACACAGAAAGACGGATAGAAGGTCACAATACATGCAAGATCTAAAATAATTTGACTAAGAGACAGAAGATTATAAGCTAGTGATGGAACAACTAAGACAGATTCAAGGGTTAAGGTATCAGATAAAGCAATAGAACCTTCTCCGGTGACCGGAGTTGGAGTACCATCAGCAGTGGAGACAACGTTTTGAGGGGAACGTCTAAGGTTTTTCACAAGACTTGGGTCATTGGTCATATGGTCAGATGCACCTGTATCTATTATCCATGTACTATTAAAAGTAACCTTACCCTTCATACCTAATGCGGCTGAAATAGCCTCACAATTTAAGCCTGCAAAATGTAGTTATTAGTATAGGATAAGCAGGGATCGTTCAATCCCGGGATTGTAGGGTACACCTACACAAAAAGGTCAATTAACAAATAAAAGAATAAAATGAGGGTTTTCAAATTTGGTTCCTAATCTACTTAAAATAAAAACAAAACAAATAAAACTATATACAATAATCGATTTCCCTAACCTAGAACTCGGGTGTAAAAACAGAAAATCCATTTCAACATGCTACAAAAATGTGCCCATCTTAGGAGCCCAAATGAAAAGCCTCAGCGGATCAATCCACTTATCTAATTTGTTCTAATGTAGGCTTAGATCGGAAAAGTCCTTACCAAGCCTAATACTACTAATTTTCGAAAACACTCAGCGTAGTTCTCTTAACTCTAACTAGTAGTATTATCTAACCCTCGAATCAACTCGCACATGCAAATTAACCATTAGACATAGAATTCAGCACGTAATTTCCAGAATCGTTTAACCATTTAACATAGTTTTTACCACTTTTTAGAACTAGTTGCTATTTGTTTAACTCAGTGCCTTAACAAATAACAATTACTCTTGGAAAATTAAGAGAAAACACAAGAACTCTCACCATTACTCTAGCATGCAAACTTATTAACCTAACTCTGGAAATTAGCTAAACGCGTAAAAGCGCACAAGATTGTAACATGCAGCATAAAAGAATTCTCGAAATTAACTCAATAATAAACTAAAAATCTCAAAAATATTAATAAAAATATTCTGAAAATCTCATGTTTCCAATTACACAAATCGCAAATCCAAACACACAAAACAGAAACAAAAATTATAAGTAGAGTCATAGTTACACTTTGAAGCTTTCCTCAACAGCTTAGCAACACGGTGATGAACTTGTCTCTGCTATGGTGGTGGAGCGTCCTTGCATTGACTCAGTGCCTAAGAGCTTCGTAGATTGATGGAAGGATGGTGGTCACGGCCTTGTAGGAGATGGAGGTTTGAGGAGTGAATTGGGCAGTCTTAGAATGGTTTTTGGCCAGGAAGTGATGCAAATTCTGTTCTGGACGTTGCCTATTTATAGGGGAGCATTGGTTGGCTTTTGTCGATCATACCCTTCATCATTGGACGGATGGGATTGCATCATAATTCCTTTAATTTCCCAACTGAAACATCTCCTTTATGACCTTAACTCTTCTCATAATGGGGCAATTCCTTTAATTTCCAAACTGAAACGTCTTTCTCTTATTTATTTTCCAGTTGAAACATCTTTCAATTCTCTTTTATTCCTCAACTGAAAATGTCTTTCTCTTTATTTCCCTTCTTCATTGCTTGGTCAACCTGATTTAATAAAGGGCACAGAATTAAATTCTTTTAGAGAAAATAAAAGGAATTAAAACAATTTTAATTTCAGAAAAATACTCCCATAAATTATCTCTTAAGGCCCACAGATTAGCATGACGGTGAGGAATCCTAATCCAGCTAGGAATCTTCATGAATTTTGCGTTTTTGCCTATTTCACGCCAAACACTCTACAATACTCTTAAAATGAGTCGATGAATCAAAACAGGAAACTTAAGGGAGAAACAAGGCTAAAATGGGGCATATACTCATTAATATCGTCGCATATTGTGCTCCTATTAATACCTGACTGTGCTACATTAGTGGAAGCATTGTCTAGGTAAAC
The DNA here is from genome assembly GCA_002564525.1 of Rosa multiflora. Classification (NCBI taxonomy): domain Eukaryota; kingdom Viridiplantae; phylum Streptophyta; class Magnoliopsida; order Rosales; family Rosaceae; genus Rosa; species Rosa multiflora. Next base: position 114,550 of record BDJD01000677.1, read on the forward strand.
TTCCTCTGTAGTAGCAACTGCGGCCATGCCCAGATTCTTTCGCGGTTTCTTGGTTAAGTTCCACCAATCAGGGTAACCAATCACTTCATAGCACCACTCCTTGCTATGACCTAATTCCCCACATATAATGCACCTTTTGTTTGCATATGGATTTGGTTTACCTAGATGACGGCTTGGAGAAGGTCCTGAGAAGCCTGGAGGAGGATCCTGTTTGCGTTAAGCCATAACAAAAAATTCGGTAGTTACCAAATGCCCCATAGCCTGTTTCTCTGATTGCATCATTGAGGAATGCATGATTTTCGTAGGATTGGATTTTCTTGGGTGTCAAGATGGATATGAATATTTTGGTTTTTTATTTTTTCTTTTTCCAAAAAAAGGTAGGGTGATGGTGGTTTGAAATTCAGGATGGTTTGATTTCAACGATGGTGGTACGCAGCGATTTGTGGTGTTCTTCAGGATTCAGGATTCAAAGGATTCAGGATTCAAAGGATTGAACTAGGCTCTGATACCAAGTTAAACAGCGACAAGTGTGGACTGTGACACCCATGTCCCCAAAGACCATAGGTCAAGGAGATAATGCGACATTTGTACTTGTCGTTGTTTAACAAATTCCACTTTAGGTCAAGTCTGGGTCCGATCTCTGTCAGAAATGGAACAGCGAAGAAATTCTGATCTCTGTCTAAATGGGACGTCGTAGTTTGGGCAATATGCTGGTCAGCCTTAACGTGGGACCCTAAGTCAGGTTCTGGGATGTCGGAGGACGTTTCTGAATTCAGGTCGTCGATGTAGATGAAGGTCGGGTTCCGATCAAGTATGGGTTTGTTGCACATTCTTGGAATGATAGCGACTGTTGGCGGTGGTCTGGCATTGTACGCCGATCTTCCTAAGTTCTTCTGGATACGAGTATACGAGTATTTGGATCTACGTATACCATTTTGATATTGATAGGAGCGCAAAGTGTGACGTTTTTAATATGTATTTTTCCTCATTTGGCTAAGTTACTCTCTTAAAATTACTAAGTATAACATAGTTTTTGGTTTTAGGTACTTCAAGGACGAAAATGGAGAAAAGAGGTGAAAAAGAGCATAAATGAGTGTAAATGAATGATAAGTCATTTTAGAAACTTTCCTCTTTCATTTTAGGAAATATTTCCTATTTTGTTTAAGGGAACTTTCTTCATTTGAACTTTCCTATTTTTTATTTTCTTGTTTTAAAGAGAGTCCATCCCATTGAGAACTCTTGAGTGATGAAATCAAGGAAACATGAAGGATAAGATGAAGCACAAAAATAAGGAGGAAATCAAGGAGTTTTCAATCACATAAATTCTTCTTATTTCGTGGAGATAAAAGGGGAGTGTTTATAGTGAATATTTATTCCTAATTATCTTATTTCTTATTGATTATAGACTCTAATTAATTTCAGATTTTCTTGATTATAGGAGTTCATTGTGTGCACAATTCTTGGAAGAAGAAATTAGTGCAATTCAAAGGAGAGGAATAAGGGATGTATCTAGTCACTATTCAAGGGAAAGAGAAGGAGCATTTTAGGGAAAAAGAGAACAGAAAATTCATGAGTTTGTCATGAGAAAATCAAGGAAATTTGGAGGAGAAATCACCTCTAGATGATTGGCCATGATTGCATCACAACAGATGAGGATTCCACTATAAATAGCAGCAATTCTTGAAGCCAAAATCATCACTTCTTCACACAAAATTCAGTTCATTAGCCTAGCTCTCTTCTCTCCAAAACCCTCTCCAAAATTTAGAAAAAGCCTCTTGTCGTGAAGAGCTTTAGGACTTCTCCAAGGCTGTTCGTGTTCTTGAAGGCCTAGCCCTGTGTTCTCTTGACGTTCTCCAAGTTTCCTTGAAAATCAAAAAGTGTAATCCATGGCCCTTTCATACTCTTTAATATTGAATTTCAGATTTTGATTATGAACTTTATCTTTGGAGTTGGATTTTTGTTAACAACTAGTTTATGTTAGTAATTTTCAGATTTGTTTCTTTATGTTCTTGAGTTGTTTATGATATCTTTGCAATCTGATTTTGTGCCATCCTTTTATATCTTTAAGCATGTGATTTTGATTGAACAATGATGTTAATCTGCATGTTAACAAAGCCAAATTTGTGTTCTAATTCACCTAATCGTTTTAGGGCAGAAATTGAAGTGGTAAAGGCTATGTACAATGGTCGAGATTATATGCTACATGTTCGTGCGTTTGTAACTTCTTATGGATGCATACATGTTTGGATTCATAATTCTAATTGCACTTAATTATTCATATTTAATGTTGACGGATGCTCTTCAGTATGAACGTAATGTTTTATATGAAATATTTTAAGTTATGGACTTTTCCTAACTTAGGAGAATAAAAAGAAGAATTAAAGTGGTACTCGATCTCTTCAGACTTGTACTTCGAATTCTTTTTTGATATTTAGTGTTGGCACGATTTTAGGTTGTATAGATTGAAACAACTCGTTGCATGTTGACATGGTTTGAAAATTCTGATTTGAGTGTCAAGAAGTCGATCATTGTAGATAGTTTTATTTATTTTGTTTTTACTTTAAGTAGATTATGAACCAAATTTCAAAACCCCATTTTGTTCTTTTATATGTTAATTGACCTTTTTGTGTAGGTGTACCCTACAATCCCCGGACTGAACGATCGCTGTTTATCCTATACTGACAACTACATTTTGCAGGGTTAAATTGTGAGGCTATTTCAGCCGCACCAGATATTGGTATTTGAATCTCGTATTGGGCATTGTAGTTATTGGCATACTTTTCTGGTACTGGTATGAGAACAAACAAAGTTGTTCTTCGTATGGTATAGCCGTATAGGTACGAAGAACTCCAAATTTTTTTTTTTTTTGTTTCAGAAGTACCGCTTTTACCCTTGAAAATTTAACGGAGTTAACGTTTTTACTGTTCCGAGGTATGAATATTGGTTCGGGCTTAAATCTTCAGGTACCATTTTGATATTTTTCAAAATATAGGTATGAAAATTAGTAATCTGGAAAAGTTCAAACACTGTTTGGATAATTTTTCCTTATAAGAGGTAAGGTTAATGTCCCCCTCTTCAACTGTAGTTTGTTTCTTTTATATATATAAAAAATGGAGTACTTACTTTTCTTACCCTTTTTTTTTTTTTTAACTTTGGGTAAATGATGTTCCAAGCAAAAGTGATGGAAGAGACAAGGAAAAAACAACCCTGCAGCAACGCGCGGGCATAGCAACTAGTTCACAATTATTTTGCGTTTAGAAGAATCCTTGCAAACCCTAACTTCTCTCTTAAGGGTGCGTTTGGATGAGAAAATTATAAAATCCGTAAGAATTTATAAATGATAGAATCTTTAACTCCAATCTAAAATTCCATCGATTACAATTTCTATTGTTTGGTTGTATCTGTTTAGGATTTAAAATGTATAATAAATTAAAAAACTTTAAAACAAATAAAAAAATAAAATAGAAAAAATCTTGTTTTGAAACTAAAAATTAAATATTGCAAAAAAATTCGTAAAATGACACCTATTTTGATGGAAATTGAAGTGTGAAAGTTAAATAATGAACTCCTTTGTTTTTTTTTTTTCCACATAGAAATTTAAAATTTCCAATCTAATAATGTCAAACGAAGGAATTAACTCTTAGGAATTATAAAATCCTCACTTTCAATTAAATTTCATCATTCAGTTCCAAATGTGAAAATCATTCATCTTGTGAGGGAGGCAAACCAAGTGGCTCATCTTCTTGCAAATCATGCCAAATCTCTCTACCAGGAGGCGTTTTATGTTTCAGCACCTAGCTTTTTAGCAGCTGACGCTATTACTATGTAATCTTTCAACATTTCAATAAAGGGCCGACTCTTTTACTCAAAAAAAAAAAAAACACTCTAAAAATATAATTTTTCGGCCACATTTATTGGCCCACTGTATCCTAAACATCCGAAGTCAAAAAACTGTCAACTTGGGCTCAATCGCTTCTTAAATTGGCAATTAATTGGCAAAATACATTATTATTTGACGTCTCAACAAGTATATGCAGTATGTTGACTATGGCTTATGACTCTGCGAAGCAAGATGCAGATTCTTGTTGACAGTCCGCTTATTTTCAGCTCTCATTGCGACCTTCGTTGAATACTAGTACACGGTGGATTCCAGAATCACCTTATTTGGCCATAATGCGCATGATTTATTAATTAGGAACAGCAACAGCTTCCTTCCGCGGTACTCCGTTCAGTGGAGTTGCCACTTGAGCCTTTTCTTTGCTGCTGGCAATCTGCTTCTTCTCTGTGGTTGCAACAGGTGATTCCTGAATCACTTGTTTCTCAGCTTGTTTCCCCGGATGTGATCTTCCACTTCCACGCACGAGGTCTTTGATGATAGATGTGAGCTCTTTATCCTTGATCAAAGCCTCCAATGTCACATGTACACCTGAGTATGCAACAGAATTAACAGTTTCCAACATGAACTATTTCTCAGAATTGGAAACATTAGCAAACTTAATCAAATCTTGAAAATTCATAATCTTCACATACGGTATCTCCAATAATGCTTCGGATTTGTCGGGTCATTGATCGTCTCCTCTTTTGCAGGGCGTGTTGTGTATTCTTCTTTCAAAATCAACAAATCCTACCAATCAAACAAAGTGCAGGATTCATTTATTAATTGTATGAAATGCAACGGACAAGGAACCTAAAGTTCAATATGCTATATCTTGTCCTTCCCAGGCCATCTCATTTACAAAGGGTCAACGCCCAATCTCCAGTTGAGAATATAGGAGAGCAGATTAAGATGTACATCACAGTACCTGAAGAGGAAAAATTGCCCACATTGATGGAGCTTCAAAATGTTGCCTTAAGATGAAATTTGCAATCTCTGGAACACAGTGACTGGGTGGCAACAAGTGAGATCCCACCATACTGCTAAAAAATCGCTGCCTCCTTTCTTCATCTTCTTCCCACCAAGCACGCAACGTTGAACAGTCATGGCATGATGGAGCACACACCTGAAATACACCCATGCATTTAAACCTGTCTAACATATTTAAATGACAAATAAGAATGAACAGAAGGACCGACTGAAACGCATTCAACCAACTGACTTGCATTTATACAACTAAGAAATAATCATTAACGTAGAAGTACATGCATGTGAACCAGATGACTGAAATTCAATGTCCATAATCTCATAATGTTATTATGCAGAGAAACAAAATGTCCAGATCAAAAAAAGGAAAGAAAGAGAAACAAAATGTATATTGAAGTACTTAGTCACTGTTTTGGTTCTCTGATGAAAACCTTCAAGTATGCCTTGAGATTAGGTCCAAAAATCTTAACGTAACTCCAAAAGCAATAAATACTTACTGTCATATAATTGTATTGAGAAGGGATACCAAACTCCAGATCAGGCTCACTAGGCATACGTTGAATGCGTAAACCTATTAATCCAAGTTCTTGCATCACCTGATCCAAAAACCAGTCACTATATCAATTTTTGGAAGATATATAAAGAATAGGCATGACACACACCAACAACCACTAAAACCAGGCTGGGATTTATAGTGTTGCTTGGGTTGAGCAAACATACAGGATAAACACAAGAAGGAATAAGCCCCAGATCTTCCCCACAAGCTAGCATATCCGATGAGTTCAGCAGAGCAGGCAGTGTCTTCAATGCATTTTGACGCCAAAGATTTTCTTGTCGATGGAAGTAGTAATCATAGTATAACCGTTTCAGTACATTCTTGCTGTATAACACAGAACACTTTCAGAACAAACAAAAAAGATTCTATTTGGGATAAATCTGTTGTTTTTTATTTTATTATTATTTATTTATTTCTGTTATAGACCATGAACAACAGCATGCAAAATCATATTAGTATGAGTATTCAAAATTACAAGAATGTTGGACAAAGTTTTTAGCCCTAACTAGGTATTTTCCCTGACCATTGAAAATGACAAGCAAATAAAAAAACGGCTAAAACTCATTTTCCTGATACCAAAACGAGTAAGATCATGAGACATTGGAGATACATTTTAGCCAAACCAATTGTTTCCCAATCATTAAAACTTACAAGAAAACAAAAGGCTAAAACTCATTTTCCTGATACCAAAAACTAACATACCAGTGATCATCCAAATCCATAAAACTTGAAGTCTCTTCGAGATTGAAGCGAGGATAGAAGTTCCTTGGATTTTCTGGATCCCTTATCAGAACTATATTCTGCAATACAAATTAATTATATAAAAACCTATGCACAGGCTTACTAATGGCAGTCTCTATAAAACCCTTAAGACACAATAAAAGCTTTAGCAGAGGTTCACGATTACAACAAAGGTTTTGCTACTATAGAATAAATTAATCATTTTGAAATTTTAATAAACAATCCTACCTGTAAAATATCAAAGAGCTCATGCCTAATGTGGTCTTCATTCTGCAACAACGATCTTCCTGAAAATGACTTCAGCTTGGAAGCAATTTTTTTCTCTGTGTTGCAGTCTTCCTTAAACTGATAATCATGAATGGAAAAAACAAAGTTAACTTCAGATCCTCAGCCTACTATCACAAAAATACTAGCAGTAATATTAACACATAAGAATGACAGAGAACTAGTGGAACTCAGACAACTCAAGAATTTCAAATTTTCACCAATACACTTGGAACTAAATGTCCTCGGAAACAGACAAATAACATGTCACACATGTTTCCCTAAATTGACAAATCAATTCTAAAACGAGTTAGAAATGAAATAATGCTAGAATCAAAACCTAATACAGTAATAGCAGAGGAATCTAATGACAGGAAAGATATCAATGATGATAGATAGTGCACACTGAAGAGAATTTTTTATTTATTTATTTATTTTCATTCAAATAGAGAGAAGACAAAAGGCTGTTGGGTGCAGGGCCATTAGCTGTAAGGCTTCGTTGGTATCATGGATTTGAAGATCAGGAAACAGAAAGTGCTACCTATCCCATAAGTGTTGGGAAAATGGATCCTCTTTGGAGGGAAAATTGGAGAAACGCGCCCAGGGGGGGGGGGTGTCAATTCTTTTAGCATTAATTTTGAGAATCAGTCAATACGTGAAGTCGAAAACCCAAAATAAGCACAGCACAGCAAGAGAAACAACCATAAAGATACAAGCACAAGAAAACAGATTTAAGGTGGTTCAGCAAAACTTTTGCCTACGGTCCACAGGGCAGAAAAACAACCTTCCACTGTATATTTATAATGGGTACAACCAGAAAGAATAAGAAAACAAGGACTCTCTCTTCTCTTCCTATCTCTCTCTTCTTTGCCCTCTCTCACTCTCTTAACTCCGAGAATGGAATACACTTTGCTCTCCGTCTCTGTGATGCAAAACCAAGAGCAGAATCCCTCCTTATATAGCCATAAGGATATCAGTTTTCTTCCCGATTAGGAAACCTATTCCTATTGGTGGTAGGCAATTATGCCTCCTCCTTCTCTGTAATCAACAAGGATTACAAGTAATCCTACATCAATAAGGATTTTCCTTCCTCATTGGAACTCCATTCATCGGTAGGAATGCAAAACCTACTAGGTAAACAATTCAAATACTCTAAGATAATTGTCTTAGGAAAACACTGATGGGCTGGAAACCCAACAATCTCCCCCTCCAGACCATGATGGAGGAATACCGGCATGACTCCATTATTGGGAGTCCGCCCTAGTTGACTTGACGCAGAACTTCATGTTTGGAGCATGTAGCTCCCCCTGATCGAATAACCCACACCATGACCCCCTGCTGGAACAACTCTTGAGTCTTGACGAACTTCCCCCTGGTCAGAAAACTCGTCATTGGAGAAGGAAATTAAGGACTTCTTTTCCAGATCACCTTTCTTCCTTATATGGCCTTCGCTGTGGTGCCATATATGTGAAGAAGTATTATCCATTGCACTCAAGTCATCTCTGCATACCAAGCTATGTGTCTTGTACAGGGAAAGACAAAGCTCTCCTTTAGCAACATCCAACGACCCGTTTTGTATGCTTCCACATTCCATCACCAATATATTGGTGAAAACCTTGTCTGGCAAGAGCACTTGAAGACAATATGTTGACACGCAAATCAGAAACGTGCCTCACATCATTCAATGTCATATGGTAACCAAGATTAGCCTCAATGCAAATATCTCTCATTCCCGAAATCTTGGAGTAACTTGTATTGCCCATCTTCAACATCCCAAAGTCGCGTGCTTCGCATGTAGAAAAAAGCTCCAAGCTGGAAGTAACATGACAACTTGCACCGATATCTACGAACCAATGGTGACCCTAGTCACCGACATACAGACATTCTTGAACAGTAAGAAGCTCCCCCGTGATACTAGCCGTAATGCCATCATCTCCATCATTTTGGTAGTTGCCTTTCTTTTTGTCATGTTTCCACTTTCAACACATCCGCTTCATGTGGCCCTTATTGCCACGAAACCCTTGACCTGTATTCTTGTCTTGACCCTCTATGACATCGAGCACTCCATGTCCATTGTCTATGCCCACAACTTTATTTGTTTCTTCGATAAGCATGTTATCCTTGACTGTATCCATAGACAGTACACCATCAGACGCAGAATTACTTACGGTCACCATGAAAGTTTCCCAACTTTCCTTCATTCTTGGTGTCCACGTCACTCAATTCTTGTGAGTGAGTTTGATCATTGTGCTATTTGTTCCTTCCATTCTGACAACACCAAACTTGCCGAACCAAACCTTGAATTCCCAGACGAGCCTTAGCTCTAATACCACTTGTTGAGAATCCTTCAATACGTGAAGTCGAAAACACAAATAAGCACAACACACTAAGAGAAACAACCACAAAGATACGAGCACAAGAACACAGATTTAAGGTGGTTCAGCAAAACTTTTGCCTACGTCCACGGGGCAGAAAAACAACCTTTCACTATACTTATAATGGGTACAACCAAAAAGAATAAGAAAACAAAGACTCTCTTCTCTTCTTATCTCTCTCTTCTTTGCCTCTCTCACTCTCTTAACTCCGAGAATTGAATACACTTTGCTCTCCGTCTCTGTGATGCAAAACCAAGAGCAGAACCCCTCCTTCTATAGTCATAAGGATATCAGCTTTCTTCACCAATTAGGAAATCTATTCCTATTGGTGGTAGGCAATTATGCCTTCTCCTTCTCTGTAATTGATAAGCTCATAAATGTACATGATTTTGTGTTGATTTCTTCATGTTTTCTTAGCTAGTTTTCCATCTATTTGAGTCATTTACTTTATTTTTATGTTTTGTAGGTGTTATGGAGCAAAGTAGAAGGAAGCTAAATTAGTAAATCTGCCTGTGCAGATCAGTCAACTTCGACATGAAACTGAGAGCAGCTCAGAACGAACTAGACAGTGAACTTTATATGCTTGGAAAGCCTTGGATGTCTAGTTTCCAGAACTTTTAACGGTTCATTCAAATCATTTTTCTACAAGAAGTTATGGCCGATTTAGTACAGTAAGTTCGAGCAGTCTGAAAATCTGACACTTTGACGGAAATCCACGATTTGAGGCCCGAATTCCTTTTAGAAGCCCACCGACGAGTATTAACTGAATATCTCTGTTTATTAGAGATATATGACATATTTTTATGGGGGGAAAATTATTAGGAATCTTATAGGAGAAGCTACTTGAATCCTAAAAGGAAAAGAAGTGAAAATCTCCTAACCTAAGCAATAAAAGAGGGATGTGATCGATCAGTTTGGACGGAGACGGCTGCACAAGAGAAAAAAAGAACTGCATCCTTTCTGCCATCATCTACCCGCCATCCCTTCCTTTTATTTTCTTTTAGTTTTTGTTTTCTTCATGACTATGTCTAGCTAAATACCTTTGTAGCTAGGGGCGATTTCAAAGCCCCAAACATGTTCAATTCATATTGATGACAATTCAGTTTTTAGTTTTCTATATTATCAATTGAGTGTTTGTTTCACCGTGTCTACAAGATGAATCTTTGCTTGTTTGTTTAGGTGCGCAACTAAATGAATAGGTTAGGGTTCTAATGCTAGGA
>BDJD01000678.1:24723-50320 GCA_002564525.1 Rosa multiflora
AATAAATCGATCGGTATGAAACTGCAAAAATCATAACAATTCCATACGAACTCCAAAATTTGCATATTATATATCGAAACGCTCGTATCGACGAGTAGAAGACATATAATACCAGAAACAGTCCCTTACATGGCCGGAACACCGCCGGAACGCCACCACAGACGGTGGTGCACCGCCGCCGGCCAAAAACTCATTATTTCACAAAACTCCCAACATCAAAAAGCTTCATCTAAGCATGCTTGTGAACTTTCATAACTGGATCGAAGTCAGAAAACAAGTCTAAGGGATCGAAAACTACCTCACAAGCCGTGAACAGTAATCCCAACTGAGTTGATCGAATTTTCACGTAAACCGGTCGAAACAAACACCAAGGATCGACCAGGGAGCTTGTTCTGAACTCAACCCAAGAAAATCGAAGCCGTGCCGACGTCGGAACTGTGTTTTCCGGTCGGGTCCGATTTCTCCAATCTGCACCGCCTTGAACTGCCACCGAGACGGAAAATCGCCGTAAGAGAACTCCAGAGGGACGACCAGACGGAGGAGACGACCCTGCTGGACAAGTTTCACGGCCGGAGACCGCCGCAGTTGGCCGGAAAAGCCGGGTCGGATCGGCCGGGTTCGGGTCGGGTCAGTCGGTCTTCTTCGACTCTGAGGGCGCGGACGAGAGAGAAGAGAGAGAGAGGGAGTGGCTTCCGGAAAAGGAAATGAGGAAAATGAAAATATTTTCTGATTTTTCCTTTATATACTAAAACGGAAACTTCTTCCGATAGCCATAACTTCCTCATACGAACTCCGATTTCCGCGTTCCACATATCCCCGAACTCGTATCGACGCGCTCTACAACTTTCGTGAAGGAAGTTTTCGGAGAATCTCAACGAATAAAAAGTCAACCCTTGACAACCCCCCTAAAACCATATTCTTCAATTAATTATTCGCCCGAAACACTTCCGCTCCATCCACGAGCCACGGAACCGTCCAATAGTTATAAAATTAATTCTGGAAAATCCTCAGAAAATAATTATGAATTTCCGGGGCATCACACTACTGATTGATTTTGTCGCTGCATCACTATTTAACTTTTAAAGTTGAAGATCAAGTGGTTTTGAAGTTGTATCAGTTCATTGTCATTGTAACTCATTTGAACAGTTAGCTTTAACTGGTTTTTTTTTTCTTTTTCTTTTTTCCTTCTAAGACTTTATATGACTTTTTATGGAAGCAATTTCAATTGATTTTGACGATCATTGATGTAGGCGTATGTTGATGAAATAACTAATTTTGGTAATTATTGATACGACCAAACAGTGTGCACATAGTGCTTTCTTTATGGGTTTGCAGAGGAAATAGGGTGAAAAGGTTCAAGGTCAACAGTCCGATATACGAGGGACTATTGATGAGTTCAAGTAGTCCATTGTTATGTACAATTTTTTGAAACCTGGGATGGAAATTTATGTTTCTCACGTTTGTAGAAGGCAACTTCCTTGTTATGTGTTTCCTGATAGTTGTAACCATCTAGATTGGGCACATAGTTTTTTCTTTATGGGTTTGCAGAGGAAATAGGGTGAAAAGGTTCAAGGTCAACAGTCCGATATACGAGGGACTATTGATGAGTTCAAGTAGTCCATTGTTATGTACAATTTTTTGAAACCTGGGATGGAAATTTATGTTTCTCACGTTTGTAGAAGGCAACTTCCTTGTTATGTGTTTCCTGATAGTTGTAATCATCTAGAGCTGTGACCCTACAACATGATAATGAAGTTAGTCCGATATACGCTGGACTATTGATGAGTTCAAGCAGTCCATTGTTATGTACAATTTTTTGAAACCTGGGATGGAAATTTATGTTTCTCACGTTTGTAGAAGGCAACTTCCTTGTTATGTGTTTCCTGATAGTTGTAATCATCTAGAGCTGTGACCCTACAACATGATAATGAAGTTAGTCCGATATACGAGGGACTATTGATGAGTTCAAGCAGTCCATTGTTATGTACAATTTTTTGAAACCTGGGATGGAAATTTATGTTTCTCACGTTTGTAGAAGGCAACTTCCTTGTTATGTGTTTCCTGATAGTTGTAACCATCTAGAGCTGTGACCCTACAACATGATAATGAAGTTAGTCCGACGGGTTCTAGTGAGAGACACCTGAAGACGATCGAAGAATGATTTAGTGGGGTTCCTCAATCAGATTTCATCATGCTTCGTCAAAGGCCTCATCTAATCGATTTATTTTCTTTTTCTGAGAAGTAGATGAGTTTCAATGGGAAAATAATTGAAAGATTTGATTCCTTAATTGTATTCCAAATCAGAATAGCAATTATTGATTTTGATTAAGTCATAATAAATAGATTTGATTAATTAATTAAAAAGAAAAGAAAAGAAAAGAAAAGAAAAGAAAAATAATGGGTGATGATTTATTCTTTATGACTAATCTCATCCATTAATAATCTTTTAATCTAATGGTTGGTAATTGAAGTATAATTTTAACTATAATTTGTGATGCCACATATCCATCTTTAATTATGTTAATTTATGATGACAATCTATTGTAATATATTACAAAAGGGTGTAATAGGAAAGTAAAAATTATACAATTAATTGGACAAAAATGAAAGTAACAGAAACATGTGACAAGTGAGTCATCTTACCACAATTTTAATTCCTCTCCATTGCATTCAATACAAAGGATGATTGAATTTTGGACTTAAAATGATTTTTTCCCATATTCATAGAATTTTGGTATTATTAGTCATATTCATAGATAGAATATAGTTCAACGTTTCCTTATGTGTTGCCAGAAATTGATTGGTTCTTAGGTATTAAAATCCACAGGTGAATGCAAACGGACTCCAACTCTAGAGAAATTATGTGGTTCTGTACCACCACCTGGCACTGCTGACATGGTGGTCCGGACTAATGAAAAAATGACACGTGTATAGTATCAGTAAGAGGAATTAAACTGTTTGTGACATCCTTAACTCTGTCTCTCTTGTAACTAATGGCAATGCTTCGCAACCTTGATCGAACATCTTGATAGAATCGGCCCCGATGCCTTCCACCCTGGAAATCCAAAACCTCACCAGAAAAGAAAAGAAAAATTTGAAATTTCGCCCAAAAGAAAATTTCTGATTTTTCTAAACTCAAATCCACTGATGACTGCTGAAATTCCCCGAATTCAGCTCCAGAGAGTAATCGGAATCCTCCGTAAGATTCCGCCACTTAGAAATTGTGCCGCGGCATAGCTCAAAACCCACGACGAAGCTCGACCTCCAGTGGCCGCAATCGGAACAACGCCGAATTGAACAGAGAGAGTGTGGGGAGCGACAGTTTGAAAAATCTGGGGTTGGAAATGTGAGGAGGAGGAAAGCGAGAGTCTTTAGAAGATTAGAGAGAAGAAGGTTGAGAGGAGGGGGAGAGAGAGGTGCCTCTTTTTGGTTCTTCTTCTTCTTCCTCGGCTCTTTCTTCCCTCTCCCTTCCAGGCTTTTGAATTTCAATTTTGGGAATATTGGATGGTGGATTTGGGGTGGGGAGATGATCCGAAGGGGAAGAGATTGAAGAGATCTAAAATCCAGATCGAAATAGGCAATAAAGGTGGCCCGATCGAGCTGATATTTTAGCAAAATCAACCTTTGCTGCATTGGGAAGGGTGAATTGGGAAGAAGTGATATATGGTGGTTTAGGAATCTGTTCATTTGAGTGCGAAGGAAATCAACGCCCCCACCCCTCTTTACAGATAGGTTCATATTCAAATAAACTGATATATGGATCTTTGATCTCATATAATCAAGAAAATTATTGATCAATTCGGACAAAATTAAATTATTTAATCGTGAAGTTCATGTTCATTCATAGATCTAAGCTATAAACAACCTGTAAGGCTATAAAGACTATACTGAGCTATGAATTTCAAACTTCACAGCACAGAAATTAATCATTTCAACGATTAATTGTGTTGCCCAGAGATTAATGAAAAGGAGAAAATATTGAAGAAGAAGAAGAAGAAGAAGATATTTCTACTCTTGTTTGGTTTAAATGCAGAAGAAGATGAGTAGTTTGTTGGGCAACTCTCCCAAACGACGATATTCCTTCTGTTAGCTGTGTGGTTAACATTTTAACTACAGTCCACATGTCTTAAAGTTATTGGTTTGGACCACCATGTCAGCAGTGCCAGGTGGTGGTCTAGGACCACCTAATAATTTCTCCCAACTCTATTACTGGCCCCTCACTGATCTTCCCCTTAATGCTAGACAATGAGTGATTTCAAGGCCCATGTGGTTGTGCTTGTGTCTTTAGCATTCTTAGCCTTAAGTATCCCATTGCCTGCTATTACATAGCATATTTACGTCGTCAATGGATTGAGCTCCGAAAGAATTTTCCTCGCCCATTGCAAGTCTAAAGATAATGACCTCGGCAGCCATAATCTTGCAGTCGGAACCAAAACCACTTGGAGTTTCAGAGAAAACTTAATGGGGACAACACTTCTCTGGTGCTACCTGCACACAGACTGTGAAGAGTACGCCAGTTTTGATATGTTCTAGTAGGAGCATAATCGCAAGTGGGTTCAGACCAGATGCAACTGGAAAGATTGCATATGGATTGCAACAGATAAGGGGGTTTACATAAAGTACATTTCTAACGACAATGATGAGCTTATTCATCAATGGGGAACGCACTGTTAATTCAATTCATTAAAATTTTAGGGTAAGCTATTAGGCGTAGTCATCATTGTGAACAACAAGTAATGAATAAATCTTACACTACACCAAAAATGGTCTTTCACGGCCCACAATGTGCGCCATAAACGGGTATTTACGGAGTAAAACAGTAGGCTGTAAATGCTTGAGCTGTAAAAGACATTCATTTTTAACGGCATGCATAAGAGAGCCGTAATTGTGCATCTAAGCACTCCGTAAATGTACTCTCAACAGTCGTCTAATTTGATTTATAGAATGTTTGCACGCCGTGAATGTCCAAGAAGCAAGCCGTAAAAGACTTTCTGACCACTTATTTACGGCGCATCTGACATGCCGTAAAAGACTGTCTATCACTCTATTCACGACCTAATACGCATGCCGTGAAAGACTGTTTTTACAGCACACTTGGCATGCCATAAAAGAAGTTGTCACCTATTTTTTACGGCCAACTTTGCACGCCATATAAGACTTTTCTATCAATTTTATATGTCATTTATGACGCACATAGCCTGCCATAAAAGTCTTTGTGATAGAGAGGTTTCATGGTGTTGCTCATAATCCAAAAATGGTCAATTAACATTTCATTTTGTAATCTTAAGCAAGGATAATAAGCTCAAGTACAAGCGAATCAACATATATACCATAAATACTAGAAAATATTTTAACAAACTTGTCATATCCAATCTACTACAAACTAAGTACAATTACTAGCAAACTTGAGTTTAAGAATATAGCATTACAAAATATACCGCATCATCTTTTGAACAACTACCAAATGCGGAATCTCTCGACAATCTCTCTAAGAAATTTATCATCAGTCGGAGTGCGTTAATATATACTTCAAAAACTGGAAGTCCCTGTTATGAATGTAAAACACAGTTAAGTAACAAAAGCAAGTACTCAGCAAACCATATATGTAAGAGCAAATGATCATCTAAGTTAAACATGTATATATGAAGATATATGTCAATTTTCCAATAACAGTACCAAGTTCAGTTTCCCAATATTTCAGCACAGTTTTTCTGTAAATAGCAACTAGTTCTTGGCTCATCTCCATGGAAGGTCCAATTAATATAACTCTCATATATCCCATTTGAGGTTAGATGATCTAATACAGTACGAGGTGGGTAAGACCATACATTTATACAACTACTACATGGGCACTAGATCTTTTCAGGATACCCCTTACTTGCATGAATGCTATCAACAAACTTTTGGGCTCCGTCATAAAAGGCTCTAGGATTGCTAATGACACACAATAACAACAAAAAATAGAAAAGAGTTTACAATACATTTATGGTTTATATCATCATAACCTTAGGGTTTCTGGTTTTAGATGTAACCTGCTTTTACAATAAGCCCATTCTTTATCCATGTTCTTTCAGCTTCGTTTCATTGGAGCTACTTTTTACGTTATATTTAGACACCAAACATGTTGTAATTTAGGTATTATAAATGTAGTCAAATAGATTCTTAGATCAGAGGTGCAAAAACAAAAAAAAATTGGTAGCAAACAAAAATATCTTCACAAGGTGGTAAACACTCAAGTGATACAAAGGTATCATAGAACCATAAACAACAAACAAAGCACAGAATCACATATAATACATCAGTATTAGGCAGATCTCAAACAATTTCAGGGAATAAGAAAGAATAAGATTGGCCGAGAAATTCATACCAAGTGCGAGAACCAGGGCCGTAAGACTTGGACGCAAGTTCAGGTAATAAACCAACCAATCGAATTAATGTGATCAAATATAAGAATACATTCATTATTACAAACAATACTCCGGCATGCGTTTATGAAACACATACTTATGAAACAAGTAATCTAACCTTGATAGAACATTGTGAATCTTCTCCTCTGATTAATCCTTGATGCTAAACTCATTGATGGGGCTGAGTCGATTAAAAACTTGTGATTGATAAAGCAGGGGCCCTCTATCTATATTTATAGGAATTGAACTTACCTCCTCCCATAAAGCATACAAAGTTCTAAACCATATACTAAATACAAATTGAAGTCATCAGATAGATCTCCAAAACCTTGTGCAATATTGGTTCATATTGTTATAGGTCATAAGGATTAGAGACAGCATTCACTTGTCCATTACTTATTCTGCTAGTAGTAAAGCCAAGTGAGTTGCATATATATTGAGTATTTTTTTTTAATCAATAGAAACTTCATTCAAATAAACTGCAATTACATCGCAATCATAGCATCCAACAAAGGATTATAACCAAAGACAAATAACTCTAACTTCATACTACATATCCTAACTCTAAAGAGGAGAGATTGATATGTCAATGGATTCAATGACGAATGCCAATTTGAGCAGCTGGTCAAGTTAAATTGACCAACATAGGTAGCAATAACTGGGTCAGGATCTGACCACAATAGAAAACTATTGGATGGGCCATCCCAGGATCTCCCGAATACCTCAACACAGGCTGATAATGAAATGCACGTCCTTAAGCCTGCAGAAGACTGTGTACTATTAACAACAAACCAGCTACCCAAATCCAACCATTTGTCAGAATCCATGACAGCAACCTTAATTCGAAATAGTATGGACTTATTTGAATTCTAGCCAATAGATCCAAAAACTAAAAGCAATGAAAAAAGACTAAACATCAAAATCACCAAGCAATAACACAGCAAAACTAGAAATAATAGCCTAATCCTCTGCAACAATGGTCCGCATCCCTATGCTTTGCCAGTCTGGAAGAACAGTAGGCCCCATGACGGTAGACTCATCAACACCAACACCCCACCGTCACGAGACCATTCCATAGTCAACCTAGTACCACTCTAAATAGTCGCCGCTGCCGTCTCCCGAACAACAACTTCAAGGAAGGTTTGACAATCCACTCACCATCCTGGGACCACAACACAACCAGATCACCGTCAACCACCACCAAGCCATTGCTTGTAGCCACCATCTCAACAAACCCAAAAAAAAAGCCCTTGCAACCACCTCATTGGAGCCCGACTTGGTACCCAATTCTTGGCCAAGCTCGAGCCATTACCATCAAAACCAAGCCATTGATGGTCGCACCTCCCCGCCACTGAACAGTCCTCCAATCATCGGAAGTCAGTCCCAGATCGACCATGCCTCTATCTGCGTTGTTGAGGAAATCCCAGCCACGTTGATCCGATTTGGATCCCTACACCATTAGACTGAAACCCATTTCCCTAGCACACCTGCGCCAATGCAAGGCCAAGAAAGAGGTAGCATGTCCAACGGCGACACCACCAAAGCAGCAAGTCGCCATACGGGGTGAAATTTTTTGAGGGTTTTCCTGCGGCAAGGTTTGAGACAAAGTTGTGCAGAGCATATATATTAAGTTAAATGTAAATTCTTACACAATATGATTATGTAATTTGAAATTGCAGCAAAATCTCTATTACATGAGTTTGATATGATGAAAGATAATCTCATCGATCAACGTTAAGGATATGTATTTAAGGACCTTAATTTAATGTTTAGATATATTTTAAAATGGTGGTTCTAGTTGGACCTCCAAATTTGATATTTGGACCTCTCCTACTTATTAAACCTCTAATTCACTTTTTTGAATACTTAAAAAGCTAAGTACACCTCCTTCATTTTACCAAAACAACCTTGAACAATTAAATCTATATTTTCAACAATTTGTTGTTTTTTTTTTCTTTTCTTAATCTCTATCAATTCAACCACTAAAAATTTTGTGAGGGGAGCCGCCTACATTTTTGTGTACTTTCAGTGACAGAACCAGAAAGTGATTCTTGGAGGCACCGAACAAGTCGATAGTTATAAAGATGGGAGACAAAAAAGGGGAAGGGAAGAGAGAGCTCAAGAGAGAGGGTGTCTGATTTGTTTTTTTGCCTCATCAGGGATTAAAAAAATAATAATAATTTAATGAAAATCAATATATGCCGTTGGATGTTGTTATACACACATGTCACTTTGCAATCAAAAGGTTAGGCAAGTTAGGAGGGGAATAGCTTAGGAGAGGATCCTCTCCCAATACACATCCCTTGCTTAATACACCACCTAATCACTTTTTCATTTTAACATTTTACAAGAAACACAACCCTAAACTTCCTAAATTACCCTCATTCACAATACACCATACCAATTCACTAAGTACGCATCCCATTTCTTTATACCACCTTAACTCGAAAAGAAAAACAAAACTCAATAAGAACAAATAGATTTAATGTCCAAGATAGAGAACTAACACCTCAATTGAGGATTGAGAAATACCGATATCATTAGTTACTACGCCGTTTCCAATTATATTTGGAACCATGAATGCTCCTCAATTAGTGTTTTTTTTTTGTCGAAACACAACTAAGAGCTTTTATTCATAATTTTTTTTTTTTTACGGTGCCTAGCTCCAATAGTTTCTCGGATTATATCTCCTAAACAATCGGCTTTCATTAAGGGATGCCGAATCTTTGACTGCATTGGTATGGTCTCTGAGGGGTTCAATCTTCTTGAGCTTTTATTCATAATTGCTTTATTGAGACTTTGACATGTTCATTGGCATTCTGGAATTAACAAACCCCTAAGCGAATGCCCTTGTCAGGATCAAGTAAAGTGGTTTCCATAGCAACACCGTCATTCCCCTCATTCCATCAATCACCATATCAACAGTGATAATGCCCAATTGTACTTTGCCATGTTCTGCCTTCAGTTTCTTCAGACGTTCCTGTTGTTTTGGAATCAATCCCTTCAACAACTGAGAATGAAGATCAAGATCGAAAGAGGTCTACGTTAGAACCCATCTGACTGAATATCAGAGACTAGATTGTTGGCCAAGACGAGAATGGAGCTTGGAGACACCATTGAGGAAGAAGGCCATATATCTAGGGTTCTAAGTTTGTAGCTTCTAGAGGGAATATAGTTTCCAGCTATAATTTTTAATGTCTCTTTTAGTAATTTAATGTACTCATAAAATTTGATGTTGGGTGTATGAAAAAAGGGATATGTATTTAATATTTAGAAGTGTGTGAACAAAATTTCCCTAATAAATATGTTAAAAAAAAGGAAGATTCTTTTAATGAAAGATTTTTATCAACATGTCAATTTTCCTTGATTGAAATAAGAAATTTATTTTAATTTGATGTTTGATTTTAACTTCATATTTTACAATTCATAATTATTTGTATTAATTTTTATATAATAAATTAATAATATTGTTAACGGAGAATGGGACGGGTAAGGAGATGAGGAATGAAGTCGGATATGGAGATGGTAATTTAATCCCCTTACCCTATAGCAGATCCTCCGCTCTGGGTTCGCGTATTAGTGTATCTATATATATATTTTGTTTAGATATACTAAATAGAGTGGGTATGTTGCATATCTTATCAAGAAATGAACCAAATCATGAAACAAAATAATAGAAGGTTACTTTATTAATTTTCAACTCATATGGATTTTCCAACATACGATATCAAAGACATCGATAACCTATTGTTGACGCATAAGAAAAAGAAGCATGAAGTGAATTATGGTTTAATATAGCAGCAACAAGCCGGAGGTTGAGTCCCAAATCCCATACAGATTCCCCCCTTAGGATAATTGTTTGCAATGCAAGCCGTTTTGCAGTCTGCGAAAGCTGAACAGGAACCCAGGCATCTTACTATTGGTGCTGTTAGTGCCTCTGCAGGCCTTACCGTTGCTGTAAATTATCACAAAAATAAACATCGATAATTAACACTAATTATTGAAAATTAGAAACTGCTATGGAAGAAAAAAATTGAAATTCACAATAGAAACAAAACGACCAGGTAAGAGAGATGTATGGGTCGTCAATATATACTTGGGGCTCTTGGTGACTTGCTCATTTGTATATGTATGGTTCGATGAGAACGGTGATTGATAATATTCTTTAAGAGATTCTGGATCTATACATGTTTGTTCTTTAGGGTTTCAGAAAAAATTATCTCATTTGTCTGGAAAGAATATAAGCTTAGCCTCTTAGTTTCAAAACAAATGTGGAAATTATGTGCAAATATATGAGTTTATACTAACATATGCATGAGATAATAAGTAGCAGTCTTACCGGATGAGAAAAGCAAAGCTATGCAAAAAAACACCAAGAGTTGCTGAACCACAGGAGAAACCTTAGAAGCTGCAGCCATCTTAATTAACAATATGTATATATTCACGGTTCACCTCTCAGTCTATGAATAAAAAGCAAAGCTATGCAAAAAAAACACCAAGAGTTGCTGAACCACAGGAGAAACCTTAGAAGCTGCAGCCATCTTAATTAACAATATGTATATATTCACCTCTCAGTCTATGAATGATAGAGATTTAGCTCATCATGCATTTATACTATAGGGTGATATACATTAATCCTAAATCTGCCCGATATCATTTATGTACATATATTTATTGTGTTGAACTATAGTCAAATCATTGCTTCTGTCAATAGTCAAATCAAAAAGATATTTACTCAAATATAAAAAAGATTACTGGAATTTTAATTTGGGTGATTACTCATATATTTATTGTGTTGAACTATAGTCAAATCATTGCTTCTGTCAATAGTCAAATCACTACTTTTGTCATTAGTCGATCAACTATAATTTTACATTCATCTAATAAATGTCTACATGTAAAAGTAAAATAACAATTAGAATTGGTCTACTCATTTCATTCATAACCCCCTTTATATAGGGATAGGATTACAGCGGAAATATCAATTACATTGATGATACTAAATGCTGATTGAGCTGTGATTTGTAATTGCTTAATTCCCTCTTCGTCTGTTTTTTTTACGAAGGCACATAATGTGCTTTTCCTTTAACACTTCCCCTTGTGCCAAGTCAAAGACGAAATGGTGCATAAGTTGTTGCCTCACTAAAAACCTTGCCAAGTAACAATAAAAACCATGTGGGACAAAAATACACCTTGGTCGAAGGAAAAGAGCACAACGCACCTTTTACATTTGAGTATGACAATTGACAGAAGCAAAAAGATTAATGGAATTTTAATTTGGGTGAAATTTTAAAAAGATGGAGGTCCAAATAATAAAAAGATTATTGCAATTTTAATTTGAGTAGTTCTAGTTTGATCTTTAAATTTGATATTTTGACCTCCATCCTTTTTTAATTATCAATAGACTGTGTCAATTCATATGAAAAGGCAAATAAAGACAGAGAAAAAAAAAATATTATTCTTATCTCCCTCAATAATATAACATTTGTTAAAGTAAAATGACAATTGGAATGGTCTACTCATTTCATTTTATAGTCCATTTATATAGGGATAGAATTACAACGGAAATATTAATTACATTAAATATATTGAATGCTGATTGATCTATAATTGTGCTGATTGATGGTAATCGTTGATTTCTTGATTCCCTCTCCATCAGTCGCTTTGACGAAGGCACATAATATGTTTTTCCTTTAACACTTTCCCTTGTGCCAAGTCAAAGACGAAATGGTGCATAAGTTGTTGCCTCACTAAAAACCCTACCAAGTAACAATAAAAACCCTGTGGGACAAAAATAAAACTTAGTCGAAGGAAAAGAGCACAACGCACCTTCTACATTTGAGAATGACATGTGTGTGTTAGACTCCCCCTGACGTCTACACCTCCCCCTAATAGTTACATTAATCAAGTGAGCTTGGAAAGTCTTTGCATTCCTATGTTTTTCACATGTTTCTCAAATGTGGCCTTAGGCAGTGATTTGGTGAACAAATCTGCCACATTCTCCTCAGACCTTACTTGATTCACTTGAATCTTGAGGAGGGTCTGTTGTTGCTGATTATAGGAAAACTTTGGCGATATGTGTTTTGTATTATCCCATTGATATATCTTAGCTTCATCTATTCGATGCAAGCTGCATTATCTTCATAAATGCAAGTAGACTCTTCAGTGGTAGAATTCAAACCACAAATCCCTCGAATATGTGTGATGCTAGCTCTTAACCATACACACTCACGAACCGCCTTATGTAAAGCAATGATCTCTGAGTGGTTTGAGTAGGTAGCCACAAGGGTTTGCTTGGTTGATCTCCAAGATATCGCAGTGTTCCTAATGGTAAATACATAACCAGTTTGGGAACGACCTTTATGTGGGTCAGGGAGGTACCCAGCATCAGCAAAACCAACCAAAAGGTCATTTGGCTTTTCGGTGTAGTGAGTGGCACTTTCGCCATCAACATTTCCTTTAGGGATTGCAGTTCCATCTGCGGTCCCTCTTGTCTCTCTGTAGGGAAAGAACAGTCCCAAGTCAATGGTTCCTTTTAGGTATCGAAGATGTTCTTGATACCATTCTAGTGACGCTGCGTTGGCGCTGAGCTAAATCTAGCTAACAAGTTCACTAAGAATGCAATGTCTGGTTGAGTACATTGAGCTAAGTACAATAATGCGCATATTGCATTTAGATAGGGAATTTCAGCTCCCAACACCTCTTCATCATCTTCCTTTGGACGAAATGGATATTTCCTTGCATCCAAACTTCGACCGATCATGGGAGTGCTAGCAGGATGAGCTTTGTCCATGTTAAATTGCCTGACTTTTGGACATATGCAGACTGGTGGATTAGTATTCCACAAACTCGGTGTTCTAGTTCAAGGCCTAGATAGAATCGAGTTTTCCCAAGATCCTTCATCTCAAATTCGGATTTCAAGTAGCTCGCGGTTTCTCTTATTTCATCAAGAGTACCTATTATGTTCATATCATCGACATATACTGCTACAATTGCAAATCTGGAACTTGTTTTCTTTATGAATACACAGGGACATAATTCGTCGTCCTTATATCCCTTCCTAATCAAGTAGTCACTTAGAGTCTTAGACGGGTATACCACATCTGCCCGGATTGTTTCAATCCATAAAGTGAGCGTTTCAACTTAATTGCAAACGCACTCTGTGGTTTAGAGTCACTTGACTTGGGTAATGTAAGGCCACCAGGCACTTTTCATATATATCTCTGAATCTAGATCCCCATAGAGAGTAACCACATCCATGAGCTGCATTTCTAGTCCTTTGGAAATTACTAAGGTAACTAAGTAGCGGAACGTTATAACGTCCATTAAGGGGGAGTATGTCTCCTCGTAGTCAATTCCAGGGCGTTGTGAGAAACCTTGCGCCACAAGGCGAGCCTTGTACCTCAGGACTTCATTCTTCTCATTACGCTTTATGACAAAGACTCATTTATGTCCTACAGGCTTTACACTTGGTGGGGTTAGCACTACCAGACCAAATACCTGTCTCTTTGTCAGAGAATCTAATTCTACCTGGATTGTTTCATTCCATTTAGGCCAATCTGACATTTTTGCAACAGAGCGTGGATTGATATCATCGTGCTCTATGATTCCTTGAGCAACAGTATATATCATCAATATGTATGGAAGATCTTTCTATCAACTCATACGCGCTCTCATAATCCTCTGAGATTTCTTTGTTCTCTGGAATCATTTTTAACATCGAAGCGTCCTCCAGTATTGATTCATGGACATAACTATAATCAGAGACAATCTCATGAGAGGAATTCTATACATTGAGGATTGGTTTATGCCTTACTCACCCTCTTCTTCCTTGGGTGAGTGTCAATCGAACCAAGTGGCCTCCCCCTCTTCCTTGGGGAGTCACGGCCTCAACCACACCTCCACTAAGTGCGGTTGCAGTGCCTCTATCTGTGGCACCGGGCCCCTTGTTGGGGACTTCTAACCTTGCAGGCAGTGTTCTAAAACTCGGCCACCTAGGCGGCGCCTAGGCGTTGGGCGGTGGATCTCCGATTCAAGGAATGCCAACTCGATACTATTGGGCGGGCAAATGTTCGGCGGCCGCCTAAGCAGTTTTTGGAGGGTCTGGGCGGGTCTGAGCGGATCTAGGCGGATCTGGGCAAAATGGATTTCGAAAGCTGAAAACTTTTTAAGATCATGAATTCTTCTCTGTCCTTTGTAAAACAAGTCTTGGTGAGATCAGATTGCACTCAGAGCTCCGCTTCTAAATTTCTGACCCATAGTGAAATTGAGAGATAGACATGGAGAGGGAGAGAGTGTGTGTGCCGTGATTTCGATCCAGTTGCTGGAGAGAGAGAGAGAGAGAGAGAGAGAGAGAGGAGAAGCGAGGAGAGTAGGAAAAGAGAAAAAAATTTGTTCTTTACCTTATTCTCTCTCTCTGACAGAGAATAAATAAGATTAATTGTTCTTTCCAATGGCATCCTTTCCATTTTCCAATGTTCCCCTACCCCTTAATTCATTTATTAACTTTGAATCGACAGACATTGGAATATGAAAGAAAAATATGATATTATAGAGTATCTCATTATTCTTCTTTATTAATTATAATAAGAAGAAAATATATTTTGAGTCTATATATACTCTTATTTATATTTTTATATGGTATAAAAATGAATTAAAAATTAAAAAAATGTAAACCGCCTAGGCGCCGCCTAGTCACCCGCCTAGGCGTCTAGGCGCTAGTCCCTTGGTCACCGCCCAACTAGCGCCTAGCGATTTTTCGAACCTTGCTTGCAGGCACATTTGCAGCTGGTATATGTGATCTCATCACTTTTTCGATATCAGTAAACGCATCAGGCATCGAATCTGCTACGTTTTGAAGATCGATTATTCTTTTCACTTGACTTTCACTTTGTGAAGTGCAGGGATCAAAATGAGACAGAGTGGGGACAAACCACGACAATTCCTGTCGTTCCCTTGGAAAATCCTTTTTCCTATCTCCCCCTAACGACGGGAAGACTGTCTCATCAAAGTGACAGTCCGCAAATTTAGCGGTAAAAAGATCGTCTATCAAGGTTTCCAAATAGCGGATAATTGTTGGGGATTCGTATCCAACATAAATACTTAATCGTCTCTGAGGACCCATTGTAGTGCGCTATGGGGGCGCAATAGGCACATATACTGCTCAACCAAATATGCGTAAGTGTGAAATGTCAGGCTAATATCCAGTTACCAACTGGTACGCAGAAAATGGTTGGCTAGTTGTGGGTCTGAAACAAATAAGTAAAGGTGCGTGCAATATTGCATAACCCCATGCAGATATAGGCAGGTTGGTGCGCATAACCAATGCCCTAGTCACCATCTGTAGCCTGTGGATGGTGGTTTATGCGAGACCATTTTGTGTATGCACATGGGGTACAAGATGCTGTACATCGATCCAAATAGATATGCAATAATCATAGAATGCTTTTGATGTAAACTCTCTAGCATTATCAAGCCTTATAGACTTGATAGGGTGATCAGGGTGGTGAGCCCTTAAACTTATAATCTGTGCTACGAGTATTGCAGCATTTCTTGTGGACAATAAAACTACATGTGACCAGATTGTCGAAGCATCCACCAGAACCATAAAGTACTTGAATGGTCTGCATTCTGGATGGATAGGTCCACAGACATCTCTTTGTATCCTTTATAAGAATGGAATGTTACAGACATCTCTTTGTATCCTTTATAAGAATGGAATGTTTTGTTTTGTGTCTTTAGCATAGGAAGGTCTCGATCCTGTTTTTGCTAAAGGGCAGGCTTTGCAAAACGAGTGATGTGCCTTTGAAATAGTCAATGAGGCATAATGGGAGGGAGGTAGTGCTTTTGGTACTTTAGAAGGCAATGACTGCACTTGAGAAATACTAGAACCGACACCTTGTAGTGTGGCAGATTTTTCTCGCATTTTTCACTCAAAAGAAGGGATGTCCGTGTGAGTTCTTTAAAAATACGGATCATCATGTCACGACCTCGGTGCCATAGGCGGTCATGCAAAAGCCTGTATGAGTCAGTGTCCCACATTTCATTGTTGGTGACAATATAGGATTCAATGATCCGAATCGTAGTGAGGTACAGTCCACTAGATTGACTCATAAGTTTCTCCAAGATGCGTTTCCTTCCACAGTCATTAGATGTAATATCAAGGTATTCAGTTCAATTCTCACGGTGTGTTTTTACATGATAACCGTTGGCACAAATAGCTTTGAAACTTTAACAAGGTTCGATTAGCTCTTGGTGCATATAGAGCGTTTGTGACTTTAAATGTTGTGCCATTAGGCAGCAAAAAGTTTTCGCAGTTCCTCGCCCTTTTATTAGTTGTGATAATCCAATCATCGTAGTCACAGAGGAATTATAGGCTATTAGTTCAATGAATAATTGCCTATTTCTTAATATTGTGTGGGTAGTCCCACTATCATCTAAGCACTCAAGTTCTCCTCCATTCATTCCTACAAATAAATAGGAGGTATTTAGAAAATATAACTCATATTCTTTAGAGTATTTCTATTTGTGTAGAATGATATTCTTTTTCATTCTAATAATTTTTTCTTTTTTTTCTAGATGTATTGCTTTACATCTTTATAGTGTTATTTCGAACCATGTAAATATGTGTATAGAAAATAAATTTGAATAAATTCAGGGCTTCAGAATAAAATTTTAAATTTATTAATAAGCCAACGATAAGCAAATCAAGGTCTTTGTTCAGAAATCTAATTCATCAAACCATTCTTTAAGACCAAATAATAGTCTAATTAAAAATGAGGCATTATGCCTTCACAACTATCTTTGGAAAAATGAATAAAGCAGATCAGTCAAGATTGAGAGCATCCATTGACTTAGCAAGTTTCTCTTTGCCATTGGAGTCTGTAACTGTAAGGTTGACGTCTAGGTCATGACCTCCTTCTTCCATATAGTGAGCCTCTTGTTCTTTAGACTCTCTATACCTCTTCTAATTGGATGCTACTCTGTTATTTGCTTGGCAGTTCTTGTACCAATGCCCAATGAATCCACACCTATAGCATGGTTCATTGTCAACTCTTTCCTTTTTCATCTTGTATCCATGATCCCCATATCCCTTTCCACGTGGTGCATGGTTGTCACGTGGGTAAGGATTAGCACGTCTAAACCCCTTTGCATTTGAGTTCTTTCCACCTTTCATTTTTCCATAATGAGCCTCGGGAATTTTCTTTGTCCCAGTGGGCCTAACATTGTTGTTCAAGAGAATCTCATTATGTCTCTCAGCCACTTGCAGTAGGCTTATTAGGCTTATCAACTTGTTGAAGGTTGTGATTCTTTTGTTGTCATACTCCAACTGATACTAGTTGACTAGTATAAAAGCTGAAGTAGGAAAGGGGGTAAGAGTCTTGTAGATCATATCATCTTCTGTGATTTCCATTCCACAGAAATTGAGACGTGCCTTTAAGCGCAACATGTCCTTGTTGAAGTCATTGACCCTTTTATAGTCAAGCAAGCGGATTCCATTCCACTGAACAGCTAGTCCTGGGAGCAAAGTATCGTGAATGTTCCCAAAACGTCCCTTAAGGGCATCCCACAATTCTTTGGGTGTCTTCAACTGAAGGTACTCCCAACGTAGGCTAGGATCAATATGTCGCCTCTCCCAGCGTAGGTTAGGATCAATATGTCGCCTCAGAAACATTAAGGCATCTGCTTTCACCTTATTAGATAGTTCATCATCGTTGGGGTCAGTAATGGTGGCAATGTAGTCTTTTGCCACAAAGGCAGTTTCTACATCGGAAACCCAATGGTGGTACTCAAGTCCTTCTGAGTCCAAAATGTCAAACTCAGGTCGAGTTGGATTAGCTATTTGATTTCGAGAAAATAAAACAATCCTAGCGCACGCGCTTGTTAATGCAGGCGTGCGTAGCGATGTTTTTTTTTTTTCAGCAGTGGGCCGGAGTTTTTTTTTTTTTTTTTTTTTTTTTTTTTTTTTCTTCTTGCTGGGCTGCTTCACCAGGGAGGCCTGCTTTTGTTTTTTTTTTTTTTTCTTTGGGCCTTTTGTTTTTTTTTTTTTTCGGTTTGGGCAGCAATTTTTCTTTTCTGGGCTGCAGAGCCTGCTATTTTTTTTTTTGGGCCGAGTCTTTACTTTGGGCTTGGTTTTTTTTTTCTTTTGTCTCTTTCTTTTCTGGGCTTAGTTTTGTTTTGGGCCGGGTCACTTCTCTTTTTTCTTTGTTTTTTCTTCTTCTTTTCTTTTCTTCCTCCTCCTTTCCTTCTGGTTTGCAGACAATTCTAGTTTCTGTGGTGGACTGACGCGGGGATGGGCTCTGCAAGGCTGGCCTAAACGTGGTGTTGTGCTGAAGGCGAATAGAGGCTGCAGGCAATCTGGTTCGAGGTCGAGATCGGTGGATGGCGCTCGGTTTGTGGGGCTTCGTGGCGGAGAGGATGAGGCCGGCTGTGAGGGGGTTGCTACTGCAAGGTGCGCGGTGACTGGAGGCTTGGAGCCGCACAAGCTTCTGCTGGTATCTATTGGGATCTGCTGCAGGAGGGTTTGGCCGGTGCTGCACTGCTGCAAGGCTGGGTTGCAGGAATCGATCGGTGCTGGGGCTGGGTTGCAGCGTTGGGATCGGGCTGCGATCGGTGCTGGGTTGCAGGGATCTGCAGGTGGGAGGCAGCAGCGATGGGTGGAGGCTGGGCTGTGGTTGCGGCCAGATACGGGGCTGTGGTCCTGCTGTTGGTGCGGAGATCAAATGCTCTTGGCTGGGTGCAGTGAGGCCGCGAAGGGGTGAAGGCGGGATTTCTTGATGCTGCACGGTGCAGGGCACGCTGGGCTGCATTGTAGGAGGCTGGAGGCTAGATGAGCGACCTGGTGAGGTGGTAATGGCAGAGGGTGGGGTTGCTGCACGAGGAAGAAGAAATTTTTTATTTATTTTTTAATCTTTGGTGGCGGCAGAATAAGAAGAAAAGGTTTTTTTTTTCTAGGGTTTTGATTTTTTCTTTGGCTATTGGCTCTGAGCTTGCTGATAACGTGTTCAAATAAAATAACAATTGGAATGGTCTACTCATTTCATTTCATAGTCCCTTTATATAGGGATATAATTACAACGGAAATATTAATTACATTGAATGCTGATTGATCTATAATTATGCTGATTGATGGTAATCGTTGATTCCTTGATTCCCTCTCCGTCAGTCGCTTTGACGAAGGCACATAATATGTTTTTCCTTTAACAACATTCAATTTCTTTTGGACAATCACATTAATATAACATTCAAACTATTTTTAGAATTTCCTTATATTACTTATATAAGTTTATAATTTACCTAAAATAATAAAAAAAAATAATTAATTTCTACCAATGACCTTATCATTTAATACAAAATTAAATTCAAAATAATCTGATTTGGAATTTCTTTAAACAAGTAAATTTATTGAGTATTTTAGTGTAGCTATTACTAATTTATTTGAAAATCAAAGTCTTTTCTACAACCATCCTTATTGCCAAAAAAAAAAACCACGATCTAGATTAAAAGAAGAATCCATGTGTATCACTGTATCTAGTATTTAGCAATGTGTGAATAAAATTTCTCTATTTATTAACAGAATTTAAATATTGACAAAAAGATAAAGTTTACATAAATATTTATTTATAAATAATATCAATAATATATATTGTTTAAGTAAATCAAAATTGTGTCTGACCCAAACTCTAGGTTACTTGACCGAGTGGTAATAAAGTTTTAATTAGAGATAGTCTCAGAGAATCTTAGAGATATTCATTCAATGTATGATTACTTTTCCTTGTACAATTTAGATTCTATGCATTGTAATCCTCTATATAAAGAGGCCTCTATTATCAATGAGAACACACAGCAATTCTCTCTCAAATATCGATTCCCTAAAACACGTTATCAACACGAAGCCCTAACCCTGAAACCCTAAATTTGTAGCCTTCAAATCCCAGAAACCTCCGCCGCCCATCTTGAAGCTCTCAACTCCATGAGTCCAGAACTGGCAGTGCCACCCCCGGAACCGGCGAGAAAGACACCGAATCGGCCCCGAGAACAACCACAAGATCTCCTGCCCGGTTCACACTTTTTTCGTTCACCACTTACCGTCAAATTCTGTCACAGACTGCAACTATACCCCAGAATTCGGGAACGAGAAATAATTTTACCAAAACCGGCCATATAAGCCCTGAACTAGCCAGTTGAAGCTCCGAAATTCCGAGCAGGTCAGCCACTGCCATCCCCTGCACCTGCAGCACCACCGAGCCCAACCCTAGAAGCCTACAAGCCCAAAACGAGAGTAGCCCAGAAAAGAAAAGGAAAGGAAGGAGGTAGCCCAGAAGCCCACTGACGAAGCCCGCTGACGTAAGCCCAGTGACTGAATAGGAATAGGTTTAATTAGGACAGCAGATTTCCTCCCCTCAGGTCATATTACATTTTTCTTGTTGACTAAAAAAGAACGGTTTTCTCCTTTTAACTTTTTAAGTATGCATGAAAAGCATTAATTGCCTTTAATTAATTAAATACAACCAGCTTTTTCCTTAGCCAGATTACACATTAATTTGATTCAATGAATACATCACCAGAATTTGCCTATAAAAAGAAATCATGGAATTGAGATCCAATTCATATCTTATCAAGTCAAGCAGTTAGCTCCTTAGAAACAAGAATGGCAGCTCTCAAAAGCATTGTCGTTCTCTATTTGTGTGCCGCTTTAGCCCTGAGTATCTGCCCGGAATCCTCTGCCAAATGGCCCGGTCTTGATCCCACCAACTGGCATGTGCACGTCGTTAACGGTTTCAGTGGACAAAGAGCATTGGTTGTCCATTGTTGGTCCGACCTCGACGATCTTGGCATCCATACTCTTTATGCTGGTGGTGACTTCAACTGGCATTTCCATGTCAACTTGCCCGGAACAACTCGTTTTACTTGCGACTTCCATGCAGACAAACAACACGCTTTGTTTGATGTGTTTTGGAGGGAGAGTAAACATATGTGGCTTCGGACCAGATGTGACTGGAAAGCGTGCTTTTGGATTGCTAAAGACGATGGGATTTACCTCAAGAACATTCCGGCGAGTCGTGACGAGCTTGTTCATCCATGGGAAACATGACGGTGATATTGAAAGTGTGGTATTGTTTTAATTCGCACTTTCTTTGTCTTAATATATGGTTTAAAGATTGTAATGGAAGTTGTCAAGTTCCTATATATATGATGAAATAAAAGAACAAGTTCGACCTAAAATATTGTGTTGAAATGTTAAATGTTACGAGTTTGGCTCCGCTTGCCTCAATTTCAATCTAATCAAAAATTGTTTGAGCTCGATAGAACACTCGAACTGCTAATTTATCTCTTAATTAAGAGAAAGTAACCTTAAGCTAGCTTTACAACAAGAAACCCAAAATCTAGTCTTAATTATGGGTTGAGAGGATAAGGCTGGAAAAAAAAAAAAAGAACCCTTGAAAAGTACAAGGTAGCAATTTTCCTTCTTTTGGTTTCTCAAATGCAAATCTACTCTGATACCTGACTAAACAAAAACAAAAAAAGATAATTTTTTGAAAAGAACCTAACAATTATTAGACCACTATATTACAGAACATGCTTTGGTATTGTAAACTTTTTTTTTTTTTTTGAAATGGGGCTGGTGCGGCTGCCCTCAAGCCTTAATTAATGAAATTGCAGAATACATGGGGGGGATGTAGACCCTGAACCCCAGATTACAATAAGCAAAGAGAGAACATCCTGAAATAATACCAGGATTCTTCATAAAATCTATGTATTCTAACAAGCACCAATTAGCAAAGAGTGTACGAATGGCTACTCTATTTGCTTTGACATAGTGGTGACGTACATGAAAGATAACTCTATAACGAAGAAGCATTATTACAAATAGTACAGCTTTCCCACTATGTTGCCGCACAGAAATAAATCCGGTGACACTCAATTTCATCCTGCTACTAGGAGGTTGCGTCCATTTGATCAAACAAACAGTTCTCCGCCTCGATAGGCCGGACAAGGCACACAGAGTGTACATTCCGAGACAACGCCCATTTCTCCCTACCAAAATACAATGGAGACTTATTTCCGACATATGGCCACATTTAAATAGTAACACTAGAAAATAATAAAAGATAAAACAAAAGGAAGTTGGGCCCAGAGCCCTAGCCCAGGCCCAACCCCTGCTCAGCCCAGTCCAAAAGTACAAGCTGCTGCGGTCACCTCGCCACCGTCCCGCAAGATGGTACCAGTCTATCCAACCACCAGCATCCAAACTGCCGGCTTGAGCAAAACCAAACCATCCCATCATCTCTCCGCCCTCCCCAAACGCCAGCATGCAGCATTGCCATCCCCAACTACCCTTCTCCACAGGGCGGCTCCAAACGACACAAACCATATCCAAAAACTCTGATCCTATCTGGGCCGCTCAAAAACCTTCCTCGCACCACCAAGCGACGTCACCTCCGATAGTCCGCCTCCCTCTCCTTATGAGATTAATCCTAGCCTTACCCAAAACCACCGAACTGGCTTTGGACTTCCCCGGCGATACCTCCTCGCGTTTTGGATGACAAAGCTGCCATAGAGCCTCCACTCCAACTGAGATTATTCCATTGACCAATACTACCGGACACTAGGTCTAATCAACCCCGTCCGACGACGCCACCACGAGGGCGAGCCGCCGGAGGGATTACTCTCTCACTGGTTGTGCTTTCGGCTCCCTGGGGTTTTCGACTCTCTTGTAAATTTAGGTATTGTAAATTTTATATTGTTTTAGGAAATCAGAAATTGAGAGATAATTGCTGTGTATTCTCATTGATAATAGGGGCCTATTTATATAGAGGATTACAATGCATAGAGTTAGAATCATACAAGGAAAGATAATCTCTAGATTCTTCTAATGAAACCCTATTACCACTAGGTCAAGTAACCTAGAGTTTGGGCCAAACACAAATAGAGATATCCTTAAACACTCCCCCTTGTATTGTCCAAACGCGGTGCTTCTCTCGTTGCCTCGTTAAAAACCTTGCCGAGTAACAAAAACCCAGTGGGACAAAAATAACCTCGGTCGAAGGGGAAAAAGAGCACAACACACCCTTCACGTTTTGAGGTGAACATGTAGACATCTCCCCCTGAAGTTTGCACCTCCCCTTGATGACTACGATCATGGGAGTTCAGATAATTTCAGCAAGTCAATTCTTGCCACATGTTTCTTGAACGTGGATTTGGGCAATGACTTAGTAAACAAGTCTGCCTCACTGTCCTCAGATCGAACCTAGTTCACTTTGATCTCGAGGAGAGTCTGTTATTGCTGATTATGCTTGGTGTTATCGCTTTTGATGTAGCCTTGCCTCATTTGTTCAAAACAAGCAGCATTATCCTAAATGCTCGTTGGCTCATCTGTGGTAGACTTCAGACCACAATTGTTCGAACATGCGTAATTATGAATCTGTTACGTCCCGAACCTAGAATTAACGATTTACTCACTTTATGGACGGTAATTTTCGGATACTTTCAATTTTTACTTTTTATTTATATTTTAGTGGCCCTAAAATTTGACTTTTTGTTCGGGTCAAAATTTGAGGAAATGTCCTTCATGAAAGTTATAGGGGACGTTAAACCGAGTGTGTGCATGTGTGGTGCGTAAAAATTGGACTTAGTATGTGAGAGTTATGGCCAAAAATGTAGAATTTACTATTCATGGTAAGTTATATATATATATATGGAGATTTATTGTTGGTAGATTTTTATTTTTTTTTGGAAACCTACCCAACCGGGTAACTCTCCTTCCTCTCTCTCCCCGACTCTTTCTCCCCTCTCGGCCCGATCTCTTCCCCCTCCGATTTCTTCCTCCTCCGCCCGACCCTAGACGTAATCCGGCCACCCCCAAGCTCGGTTTCTTCCCCTTGTCACGTCTGTGGAGGTATTTTACGGAGATTTGGCCGGAGAAGCTCGTTTTGGAGCGAGGAAAGCCACTGTAGCAGTTAGCCATTTTTGCCGATTTCCGGCGATTCCGGCCACCTCCGGTCACCATTTTGGCGTCGAAGCCTCGGTTTTCCAGGGAGATCATTTCGCCCCTAGCCTCGAATCAAGATTTGAAGTGTTGAGGCAGAATTGAAAATCTAGGGTTCTTGATTTTCTGGGTTAATTTCGCCGGTTGAATTCGACCGTTTACAGCTATAATTTGGGAATGTTGTAGTTGAGAAGTTTAATCAGTGTGTTGAATTGTTGCTGTATATGAAATTTGGTAGCCGGTGGTGGAGGTTGGTACCGGCGCGTGGGTGCCACGCCCCGCCACTGTTGGTGGCGCGTGAGACTGTGTTTGGCCGGAATTAGACTTCTGTTGTTGAGATAATTGGTTAATTAAATACCTAGTTTCATAATTGCATCTTTGGGATAAAAATTGGAGAAGAGTGAGTATGGATTTTGATGTTGATCAATGATGAAATTGTTAATTGAATTACGAGGAATCCATCTATCGGATTTCCTTGATTCGGCCCTAAAGCCCATATTTTAAGAGAATAACATTAGTGAAGAAGATTGAGAGATTTTGGGCAAATAAAGATGATGTTAGGGTTTGGTTTTAATTATCGTAATTTAGTTTTCCATCCAGTAATTAAGGTTTACGAACGTTATATTGTACAGGACGTGAGGAGGATTCCCTCGAGGAGGGTTCGGATCGACGGCAGTCTTAGCCGTACACTGTGAGTGGACTTTTGTTTTCAAATAAGTGATGCATGCATTTATTTATTAAAGCATGTTTTATTTATTTATTTAACGTATTATTTTCCGAGCATAGGAAGTTGATTACATTTTATCTCATGGATTTGCTTTCAATATTGTTTCTCATGAAATAATTATGATTTATGTCGGTTGTGAGTTTCGGTTATTAAGTTGTTATGCTCGGATTCAAATTTATAATTGATGTTGATTTTCGACGAATTGTTTTCGATGTGATTTCCGGATTTACACTATTTATGTTATATTTTTATTCGTCGATTTGAGACTTTATTTGCAATCGAGTTTTGTTGGAGTAAATCTCCATGTGTACTTATCGACCTACGATTTTTGGCATTGGGAATGCCTTATTGGTGATCTATTTATCCTTTTAGCGTGTGGGACACGCTGTTGGTTTATACGACTTTTTATGAGTATTTCCGGGTACGGTTGGGAATCGTACCCGTGTTTTCTTTATTCGTGGGACATGGGGAAGC
>BDJD01000678.1:69320-96201 GCA_002564525.1 Rosa multiflora
TTTCACGCATATATAATTATGGGGTTATATATATCGATTTTTATTTGTGTTAAAAATCAGGGGCGTGACATACTCTCACACAACAGTTTTTATTGTATGGCTGTTGTGAACATTATGTACGTACAATAGAAAATGAAATCAAAAATTACCAAATGAACAATAATTTCCAATATATATATATATATATATATATATATATCTAATATTTTTATAATCCACATAATTGTACTGAAATGTTTTAGACAATGTGCCTTGTTTTCTTCTTGATTTGATTGATTGATTGTTTGATTTATTTTGAAGACCATAGTGGTGACGGTTGTGCTCTGTGTGAGGATAGGAAGGTGATTCATTGTTTTCACCTTGATGTCATGTTGATGATCACAAGGTTTCCGGTGGGAAGGAAATGAGTGTGATCCTTGTGACTCACTGTTGTGCGTCTAGGGATTTTCAAACATTATCTAAGGAGATTTTGTTTGACGGGGACATTTGTGTAATGAGATGCTAGGTTGCAAATCTGGGCATGTAGTTTAGTCACCAGTTGACTTATGTAGGCACGATATGGAAAATTATGGAATCAATGGCTGTAGGTGTGAGCTATGTGTATCGTGTTTAGGTTGAGGTGACTTAAGAAATGTGTTTTGCTTTGTGGTTTTGAGTTTATTCATACGAGCTTCATAAGCTTACCGGGTTTGTTGTGTGGCAACCCGGTGCACTATTCAATGGAATTGTGTAGGGGTTAATCCTGCAGGTTAGGGTAATCGCGGCTGAAGCTGAGGTGGCGTGCTGGCAGCATATGGTATGAAGCAAATTTTGTTGGCCTTGTCATTGTTATGACTTCCGCTATGTAGCAAAACTCTATGGAGCATTTATGTTTTATTTTGTATTGTTGGCTGAACGTTTCACGCATATATAATTATGGGGTTATATATATCGATTTTTATTTGTGTTAAAAATCAGGGGCGTGACATACTCTCACACAACAGTTTTTATTGTATGGCTGTTGTGAACATTATGTACGTACAATAGAAAATGAAATCAAAAATTACCAAATGAACAATAATTTCCAATATATATATATATATATATATATATATCTAATATTTTTATAATCCACATAATTGTACTGAAATGTTTTAGACAATATTGCCAAAAAGGAGCACCATATACTACTCCAACACCAAATTATGGAGCACATCTAGGAGGGTCAAATCGACTAATTCTATTTCCTCTGTAACATTCTTCACTGCATCAACATGCAGCTGATTCTTCCCGGCATTATCTTCATCGTCAAGTTCTCCAATTGCTGCTTCAAAGTCAATGATTGTCAATGTAATAGTACCTTAGACCTCATTATCCCATATGTAAAGACAACTATTCCTAGCATTCCATCTATATAGTGAGGAGAGAGGTAAGAGTTCCATGAAAGTTGTAGATCCCTCTACTAGCAAGGCTAGTTTGCTACCTCACCAAGCATAAACAACACCCTCATGGGATCCAACCGCTACTTGCATCTTGTAGCCCTATGTTCAAGCTACGCTACGGTATCCGGAAGTCGCAAATCCGTCGCCGGGAAGCCCCCTTTCCGACCTTGCCAACATGCCCTCACAAATAGGCTTTCTAGACTAGAAATGGTGGTTGCTTGTCCCACATCGAAAACAATGTAAAGGAGAAGCATTCCTTCACCTATAAAAGGAATGCCTCCTCCCACTTAAACACCATTCAATCTGATCCCATTACATCTCTTGTAATCTTGTTAGGCCGCAAGGCTCGACACACTAGTACACATTCAAGTGGACGTAGTTTCCCGCTAAGGCGGGAGACGAACCACTATACATCTCGTGTCACTCTCTCTCTCTCTCTCTCTCTTTACTTATCGTTAATTAGATCCCCACGGATCCAAGCATTAACAAAAGTAAACATGTAACAACTTGGCTAAAAAATTAAACATCTTGATTATGTATCTCGGAAAGTAAAATGCACTTGCTTATTTCCTTCTAGCAAGTTTTTGCGAATCTCAAATTTTGTTTGAACTTATTTTAAATTTAAAAATCATGACAATGATAAACCTTTATGAGCAAGGGTGACTATTGTTATTGTCTACAACACTTCTCCCCTTTTCCAGCTATATATATATATAAATATATATATATATAGTTATTTATTTATTTTTTATATTTTTTATGGAAGCTAGATAAGGGCTAACTCAGTGCTCTTATCCGAAATTTTATTGATAGAGAAAAAAAGTACAAAAGGAAGGGGGGACTAGGCCAAAACCACTTCCATGGGACAAAGACAAGATCCTATTGAAACCAACAAACTTACAAGAAAAAACAAAAGGACTAAGTAAAACGAAAAGTAGTACGCACTAAGCTCCCTACCATAAATACTAGTAACAAAACTAGGTAGCCTAAGCCACCAAACATAACTAGTATTATTAGGCCTATAATCTGCAAACTTGTCAGCTAAAGCATTACCTTATCTGAAAATGTGTATGACCTTAAATTGAATGGTTGAGGTGAAAACCATGCAATTTAACCACGACACTTTCAGCTTCCCAGGAACCAAATCAGGCAACTTGAAATCAGGTACCATAAGAGCTTAATATGTCTCAAGCCAAATCTTAATCCATCTACGTGCCTTGGCTACATTGAGTGCTTCAATTACTGCTAAAATTTCAGTCTCTACTGCGTTGTGAGCATAAACCTTGTGAGAAAAAGCACCCTGCAGAGACAGACCATCGTTGTCTCTAAATACTCCTCCAAAGCCAGCTGTTTGAGGTCCCTTAAAAGAGACATCAGTATTCACTTTTAGCCAACCATGCAGAGGGGGGTGCCAACAAACCGGGACAAAATCTGGTGCCTTTTTCCAGCTATTTACTGTGATTCTCTTTTCTTCTATTTCTGTCGAGAATTAGGTGTGTTCTCCCACATATATTTAAAATTTGTACATTGCATAAAGGTTTCAGCCTCTCCAAATTTTATGCAAGAAGTAGGCAACTTATCAACATGCTGAACTTGAGAAGTAAATTGCATGGAAAAGACTTGGTGTGGTCTATTGCTTTTAGACTATGAGCACCGTTAAGATTTGCTTTGTTTTTTGATTTATTTTCAATGATATATTGATGTTCTCATTTTGGAGAAACACACCAGATCTTGATGGTTTATATATGTTTATAGTTTGAGAAAAACCTAGGAAATGAAATATTGGACAACTAATTGGAAACAGTTTTTAACAAGCTGCCATCGCCTAGCTAGCTTTTACTAAATTGTCACAAGACTTTAGATTGTTATATCTTCTCATATCTATGAGACCTAGATTGATGGAGATGGACTCGAGTTAAGAAACTATAAGACATCATTAAGTGCTTGATTGAAAAAAAGGCCAGGGGTCTTTTGAATTATTTGAATGGCAGAAGTGATTTATCTCTTTTCCTAGCTTCTGCACTAAACATTGTAGACCACACTCCATTTTTTTTTTTCATATTCATTTTTCACTTAGTTTTGTGCATATGTTCAGATTGAAGCCAATGTAGCTTTTCTTATTGCTTTTGCAGATCATATCCTCAAGCTGGTGAAAGGGCTTCATAGACTGATAAGCTATTAGCGCTTCTCCAAACAACATTCATAATTTCCAATAGTAGAAACTTAACTGTCATTAAGATTTATAGCTTTTAGTTTAATTTCGACAGTGCTTTGAACCTAGCCCATATTATATATAGGTAACCTTCGCTGCTTTTTTCGAGAATAGTCAACTTTATCTTTCTTTATTGAGAAAATATTTCAAACAGTACCCGAACTTAGGCCGACTCCTAACTTCAGTACCCGACCATGCAAAACTATCACTTTGGTACCCCAAGTTTGAAGCCCGACCCAACATTCATACACGCCGACCATGACGGTGTTAACTAACAATCCATATGCTAAATTTGGATGGGTATTTGGGTCATTTTGTTACCCAAACTTTATTTTGCAGATCCTTCTTCTTCTTTCTTTATGTTTTGCAAAGAGAGAGAGAGAGAGAGAGAGTGAAGTAAAGAACAAAGAAGAACAGAGGGGAGGGGGAGGGGGAGGGAGAGGGGGGGAGAGAGAGGAACAAAGAAGAACAGNN
Source organism: Rosa multiflora (assembly GCA_002564525.1). Lineage (NCBI taxonomy): Eukaryota > Viridiplantae > Streptophyta > Magnoliopsida > Rosales > Rosaceae > Rosa > Rosa multiflora. The sequence goes on from BDJD01000678.1 coordinate 73,428, forward strand.
NNGAGGGGAAGGGGAGGGGGAGGGAGAGGGGGGGAGAGAGAGAGGAACAAAGAAGAACATAGTGGAGGGAGAGGGGAGAGAGAGAGAGAAGAACAGGGGGAGAGAGAGAGAGTGAAGTAAAGAATATAAAAAAAACAAAGGGCAGGGGGAGAGAGAGAGAAGAATAGAAGGGAGAAAGAAACAAAAAAAATCTGGGTTAACACATTGAGTGACCAAAATACCCCTCATGGTTTGCCACGTGGCTTGAGACAATAACGGCTTGTATGAATGTTGGGTCGGGTTTCAAACTTGGGGTACCAAAGTGATAGTTTTGCATAGTCGGGTATTGAAGTTAGGAGTCGGCCTAAGTTCGGGTACTGTTTGAAAAATTTTCTCTTCTTCATTTCCACTTTCATCAAGAATAAAGTCAATTTCAGTTATGTATTTCCTGGTTGTAATTTGTTAGCAACAACAAAGTCCGCGACAAAGTGTGGGCATCATTGCTAGTTACAACTAAAATTACACAATACACCAATGTTCTCTTGTGTACCGGATTAGATTTCTCTTGTTAAACGGTTATCTCCTTTCAAGGGAGTGGAAAGCATTAATAGCCTTTCATTAATTAAATACGATAACCATTTTCCTTGGGCGCTAAATAATACTTCACCAGAATTTTCCTATAAAAAAAATCATGGAATTGATATTTCATATCTTATCAAGTCCGCTAGCTAGCTCCCCAGAAACAAGAATGAGAGCTCTCAAAGGCATTGTCGTTTTCTATTTGTGTGCAGCTTTAGCCCTGAGTATCTGCCCGGGATCCTTTGCCAAATGGCCTGGTCTTGATCCTACTAACTGGCATGTGCACGTCGTTAACGGTTTTGGTAGACAAAGAGCATTGGTTGTCCATTGTTGGTCCGACCTCGACGATCTTGGCACCCATACTCTTTATCCTGGTGGCGACTTCAACTGGCATTTCCATGTCAACTTGCCCGGGACAACGCGTTTCACTTGCGACTTCCATGCAGACAAACAACACGCTTTATTTGATGTGTTTTGGAAGGAGAGTGAACATATGTGGCTTCGGACCCATTGCAACTGGAAAGCGTGTTTTTGGATTGCGAAAGATGATGGGATTTACCTCAAAAACGTTCCGGAGAATCGTGACGAGCGTATTCATCCATGGGAACAATGATGGTGATATTCAAATTGTGGTGGTGTTTTAATTGGCACTTCTTGTGTCTTAATATATGTTTAAGGATTGATTGTAAAGGAACATGTCAAATTCCTAAATTTGTGAAGAAATAAAAGGACAATATCGGCCTAAAACATTGTGTTGAAATGTAACAAGCTTGGCTATATTGCTTAAAACATTGGCTAAATGTAACAAATGGAAGATGTCAAATTCCTAAATTTATTTCATGGATTTGAGAACACTCGAACTGCTATATTGCTTTCTCTCCTACTACTTGAGAGAAAGTAACCATAAGCTCTCGAACAAGATGCTAAATTACTATTACTAAACCCTAAACCTAGTCTTAATTATGGGTTAAGAGGATAAGACAATAATTTTTCTTCTTTTGGTTACTCAAATGCATTTCTAGTCTGATACCTGACCAAAAAAGAAAAAAGAAAAAAAGGCGGATTGCAGTTAAATACACCTTAATAACCTAATAATTATTGGACTACATTTTTACAAAATACGATTTGCTATTGTTTCTGTGGAATAATCAAGGTAATATGATCACAGATCCACGGGTTGATGTGTTACTATTGCTATCACTCCTTGCCAAATCTTGTAAGATGAAAAAAGGTCACAGGAAAGACCTGGTTTGCCGGCCTTCAACTCTCTGATGCCTAAGTCAGTATCATTATAAGATGTTGACAATTAGGAAAGAGATAGTAAATAGTTACCTTGAGATGGCGATAGAGATGTCCATTAATAATGAGTCTGAGGTGGGGAGGTTGGAGCTTCCCAATACCACAAGTGTAAGATATCGAAATCATGTCTGAGCGTTACTGGTGATGTTTTTGGTGGCTAGTGAGCCTTGTATTTCTAATATTTATGCTTGAAGAATATATACAAATTATATGTATTGTAAATTTTATATGAATTTTTAGTATTTGTTATAATTAATTTTATTATCTTTTATCCTAAATTTATCTCTTTCTATAGAACGATTCATTTCTATTATTTTTTCTAGATATATTAACCTTACAAGTGTTTGGCTTCGGCCTAGTTTGGGCTAGCAAATAGTCTCTTTTTGCTGGTGTGATTGCGCGAGTGTGTCAACACCATGGGGTGTGATTGTCGGGGCGTCCCTTAACTGATTTCTTCTTCAAACTCTGTGGATGAGGAAAACACCAAACTCATCATAAGGTTCTTTTCTATGCCTTAATAGAATAAGGACTTTTGTTGTGATCTTCTACGTCACAGAATCGATACTCAGCGTTGTAGGTTGAGCGAAAAGTAGAAGAAAACACTTTGCTAAAGCGTGACTTTAGCTTCGCTAGTTTCAACTAGGTTGAAGGTAAGTTGCTCTGGAGAGACTTTGGATAATTTGAGAGATTAGTTGATGGAGAGATTGTCTCTTGTTGTCCCTTGAAACCTTGTATATAAACCTAGGGTTTCGATTGTTCCTTGCCATAGAAGGATTATTGAACGAAGATTCTTAATTGGTCTCTGCTACTTGAATCCTATAACGGCTCGTTTTCATCGTGGACTCCGGAATGGATGAAGCTGTAACCCAAAACCTTGGTATACTTATTTTTGGGCCGCAGGTATCCGCCCGTTCTTCTAAATTCTCTTTAGGATATTGCCAAACTTACTTTTGGGCTCAAATAGCAAGTTTGGCAACTTAAGTGTTTGATTGATCCTCTGACCTCTGATTAAGATAGCAGGCCAACACACAGCCCGCCAGCCTGCCAGCGCACAGCCTCCGCTTAGCGAGGCTAGCGTTTAGTGGTAAGCCAAGCAAAACCAGTGCGAGGCACCCCTCCGCTAGGAAACCAGGCACCAGCACAACCTCCGCTTAGTGAGGCTAACGCTTTCTGACACCCATTGGTAAGAGCCCGACAGAGCCAGCAAGTGCACAACACCGCCAACACCGACACTGCAAATCAGCGTCAGCTGGCAGCCTTCTTCGATCAATGTTGAGGTTGTCGCTCGTTCCACACCCAAAAATTTACTTAGCACACCCAACAAGGCTCGTTAACCACCAGTAGTGACAGCTTCTTGCTCTCGTTCAATCATCATCATCGACCCCGATGTTTGCAGTTCTAGAATATGTGCAACAGCAGCCAACAACGATAACGCCAACGCACCAACGTGCCAGCAGCAACAAGCACCTCCAACGACAGTGAGCGCTAGCACCAACATCAGCATCAGCGGACGCATGCACATTGTTAACAACCTCTATTAACAAAAAAACAAAAAAACAAAAAAAAGCCACCGCCCTGCATCCTTGTAATCCTCCGCTGCAATCCTTGACGATACACACCCTCTTCGCTTGAAGTCACAAGTGACGCAGGGCCTGGTGTGCCAACAAGCCGACGCTATCACCTAAATGCCAGCAACAATCACTGCAGCGCCAAGGGATGTCCGCCAAGAAATAGCCTTCAATTTTGGGTGTCGGGCTTCAGACTTTGAGTCTAGTGTAAAGCTAAGTTTCCCTCGATATATACTTATCTCCTTAAGTTACTGATGCAAGCACCACGTGCTTCAGCTTTTTCATATACCATGATACATCTTCACACACATACAGTTCACACGTATGCTTTTCTATTGACCGCATGCACTCCAATCAAATATAAACACACATATTTTGAGTTAGATTATCAAACCAACAATTATACCTGCTTGACTTCTTTTCCAATAAAGTCACAGATGGTTAAATTGTGCGTACACATCAATATTGTAACATCATTATTACAATCATGTCTTTCCTGATGTATGCTGCCACTTAACAATTAGGGTCATGATCGAGTCTTAAGTTTCATGACTGTACATACTCGTCCCATATAGTCCGACAAAGGAGTGTGTGTTAATATTCATGGTTCAATTTGATCAACAGAACATGCCTACATATGAACTAGCTGTGGAGGTCAACTATGCATATTTGGCCAGGTCCAAATTTCTAACTACTGTGCATATGTACATGGTGGCTTATTGAACGTGCTCCTCTACACATTTCATTGCCAAGTTTGAATTTTCAAGTTAGACGTGTACATAATCGGCATGCCTAAATTATTTACATTCTTTCTTTGTTGATACATGTGCGCAAACAAGTTAACTTCTCTTAGTCAATAAAATTAAGTAAGCAAAGTGCTAATCATTTATTTTGTTTGGAGGAAGCACATTCACTCAATCGGACAAGCCCTCATGAGGACAAGGTCAAAACAAGCTATTTGCAGTCATTCGTCGATCACATGGAGCATCATGTTTGGACAACCCCAAACTCCAACTCACTCCAAATCGGCATAAGATAAGTAACTATATTTTATCTTTTATGCTCTTGCAATTAGAGCCATTGCCACGCCTTTATATGCTTTTACTACTTTTAAAAGCATGCCAACAACATTTCGTAGATTTGGCAACACTTTCTAGGCCTCACATGCTAGATATGACATGCTTCACATTTCGATATCAATGATCCTTAAGCATGTCTACAAAAATACAAATGTTATTAGCAACTTTATTACAAGTACATGCTATACACATATGCCATGCTTCTATTTAATTACAACCCAATAAAATAAACATGTGACACTACCTAAACAAGCTATACCATGCTTATTTGTTGTTCATACAATTAACATACTTTACATGTACTCTATATGTAAATATATTGGCTAACCTTCGGGCACCATATTTTGTCAAACCCTCCCCATGGGAAATAGACCTAAACGGGTCTAGACTCCATGAGTTCAAGGTCCATGACTAGCTGCCAAGCAGTAAGGCAACGCCTCACAATGACGATGATTGCTACGCAACATTGCAGTCAAGCTTTTCACCTCTGAAAAAGAGTAAAGGGACCAGTTAACGTAGCCCACGGCAACCATTGATCTGGGAGTTAACCCCCGACGCTTGGGTATCAAAGATTAGGCTGCCGCCTAACGCTTACTGCCTATACGCAGCTCCCCTCATCAAACAATTTTCCGACCATATGGAGGTTTATAGCCAGGAGTGGGGGACTCCTTAGAAGGCCTAGCAGGGGGCCACCCGAAAGGTCATAAGCGTTCACTCCAACAAATTCTAGATGGACGACGCACTTACACTAATTATGCTGGCAATATGGCACAAAGCCACTCTTTGGTATCAACCCCGCAAGAAAACCCTAATTGACTGGGGGCTTCGGGAACTTGTACATACATCCTAGCATAATTAGCAACAGTTACGCTCATGTCTCAGGGCATCACATTCGAGCTACCCGTTAATCCCTCAGCGGCATCCCCGAGCTTTTAAAGCTCTCGCCTTAGCAGCATCCACGAGTTTTCACTCTCTCGCCTCAACGACAACCTCGATCTTTCACGCTCTTGCCTTCATGACATCCACGAGCTCTAATGCTCACGCCTCCGCGGCACCCTCGAGCTTCCCGCTCACTCCTCAGGGCATTACCTTCAAGCCACCTGTTAATGTCTCTGCGGCATCCACGAGCTCTAACGATCACGCCTCTGGGGCACCCTAGAGCTTTCCCGCTCAAGCTTATCCAGCACCCCCGAGCTTCCAGCTCAAGCCTTCCTAGCACCCCTGAGTTTCAAGCTCACACCTTCTCGGGATCCCCGAGCTTTTCTGCTCACGCCTTCCTGGCATCCTCGAGTTTTCCTACTCACTTCTTCTCGGCACCCCTGAGCTTTCACGCTCACGCCTTTCTGGCATCCCCGAGCTTTCACGCTCACGCCTTCATGGCACCCCCGAGCTTCCCGCTCAAGCCTTCCAGGCATTCCCGAGCTTTCAATCTCACTCCTTCATGGCACCCCCGAGTTTCCCCCTTACGCCTTCATGGCACCCCCGAGTTTCCCCCTTACTCCTTCCCGGTACCCCCGAGCTTTCACCCTCACGCCTTCCAGGCATCCCCTAGCTTTCATGCTCAAGTCTTCCCGACATCCCCGAGCTTTCCCTCTCACGTCTTCCCAGCACCCCCTAGCTTTCACGCTCACGCCTTCCCGATACCCCCTAGCTTTCACGCTCACGCCTTCTCGGCATCTCAAAGCTTTCCCGCTCATGCTTATCTGGCACCCCCGAGCTTCTTGCTCACGCCTTCCCGACACCATTGAGCTTTCACTCTCACATCTTCCTAGCATCCCCGAGCTTTCACGCTCACGTCTTCCTTGCAACCCCGAGTTTTATACTCACTCCTTCCTGGCATTCTCAAGTTTTACACTAATATCCCCTCGAAATAGTACAAGTTAATGGAGCATTGAATTCTTCTACCATTTGTCATTTGCAATAATCTAATTCTTTTCGAGTTCCATTAACACGAGCAAAAATCAAACTAACACAAACGTTTGCATGTTCATTGTTCATGAGTTACAAACTCGTGCCTTCATTGTACTCATGCAACTTACACCTAACCAGTGTAATCTCGTCAACTCGACCTCGTTCGTTTTCTTGCGCACATCACACATTCATCATAGCAATCCACATGCTCATTCTCAATAAGCTCACACAACCATATGTGTTCTCGAGTTCATACGACATAATCGATCATACTCGGCGCCATTCACATATATACATAATCATATATCATATACCTCATACATTTCTATATGCCAATGCATATCGGTGCAACTCACATACGTTGCCCAAATACAACAAGCATTCTACGTGTGCATGCTCCTATCTTTGTTTTGCAGGTTAAAGAGTCCCTTCTTGCTTAAGGAATTCGGGGACTTGTAAGGGCTGGGTGCCGCTCAGACGTCACTTATGCTTGATGACATCTTATTTATAACTCCCCAACCAAGAAGCTCCTCTTACTTGGGGACTTCAGAAACTTGTACATACCTGCAATAATATGGAGGATTTGCTACATCTCCAAGCATAAGTAACACCTTCTTAGAGGGACCCAACCACGATATACATCTCGTAGCTCGACATCCAACCTACACCGTGATAGTCGGAAGATGCCAAGACCTTGTCGAGAAGCCATCTTCCCGGCCTTGCCAAGTTGTCTTCACAATATGGCTTTCTAAGACTAGAATAGTTGTTTTGCATCCCACATTGGAAAACATGTAAGGGAGCATGGCTTCTTTCCTTATAAAAGGGACCACTCCTCCCACTTAGAAGGCATCCCATTACATCCTCATGTAATCCTCTTGGGCCGCAAGGCCTAACACACATAGTTAAACATTTCAAGTAGACGTAGTCTTCCTCTAAGGCGGGAGACGAACCACTATACATCTCGTGTCGCTCATTTTCTCTCTTTCTAAAGCTAACTAGAGCCTTTGGTTCTCACTTTAACATGAGCCATTCAAACCAATGGATTCCATGGGGGAACGCATGTAGAGAACATAAATGAGTTCCTTTGCAATACCTCTAATGACTACCAACAAAGGCGCATCTTAGAGAAGTTTATGTGTCTCTCTAGTGGACTCTATGTCACTATTCGAGCTATTAAATCCAACAAAATCGTGAGATAAGATCTCTTAGATTTAGACACATATTGGCTTTGTCACGACAGGATAGGTCATCCTAGTCCTGATATAATGATCCGTCTACTAAAGACTTCAAACTGACATCCATTCTTTCGAGCGAAATGAAGCAAGAATTAAATATTGATTCCCGGACAAAGTGTGACCGCTGGCCTAGGGCCACCATGCACCGTCCCCCTTGATGACTCTATAGTAGGTGCCACCTATGGCCATGACACCATGGATGCCAATTCCCATGGCCATGACACCATGGATGCCACTTCCCATGGTTATGACTCCATGATGGGTGATGTAGTTACAACTTTTCTTCAAATAGCGTTTCAAACGCTCAGGCCCAACCACAATCCTTATTGGTTGTTTCTAAGGCTTATCGCTCATTTTACAAAACCCATTCTTTAGGGAAATTATGACTGAGACCGTTCTATGCAAAGGATATGAACATACTCATTCTGTTCTTACATAGAATCCGTGGGGATTATGTGGACTGGTTCAACCAACTTGCGAACATTTAAATCTCTCATGATGTTGGTTGACATGTAAATACGCTAGTCACGTATTGTGCCACTGTCTACCTGTAAATGCTGCTTATGCTACACTCCTAGCACATATCACATAACAACGGGCTTACTCCATGGATCATCTAATTATTCATTCAGTTGGACTTGACAATGCTAGAGAGTTTACATTGAAGACTTTCGATGGTTATTGCTTTGGGACTGATGTTGGACATCATATCCTCTTGAATACACCCAAATGGTCTCGCTGAAACGACTACTATAATAGCCTGGAAATTGGTAATGTGCACCATCCTCCTTATATCCGCTTGGGATGATGCAACATTGCATGCAGCTATGCTAATTCGTCTATGACCCACAACCACTCAATCTACTTCTGCGTTACAGCTAGTGACTGAGTACTAGTATCTCGTACTTACATATATTTGAGTGTGCCATTTATGTGCCAATTGGGCCGCCACAGCGCTCTATGATGGGTTCTTACAGACGAATGGGCAACTAAGTTGGATTTGAGACTCCAACAATCGTCCGCCACTTAATGCCCTTGCTAGGCGATCTCTTTACCGCATGTCTTGCGGATTGTCACTTTGATGAGACTGTCTTCCCGTCGTTAGGGGGAGATAAGAATATGAATGTTTAGCAGGAACAACAAGAATTGTCTTTGTCTATCCCATCTTAATCCCCACTACAGTGACGAGATCACACATATTTGCTACAAATATGCCTGAAAGGATGGACATCCCTATGAGAGGATGTAGCACCATTCTACACCGAGGTAGGCATGGTGCCAACACCATAAAGAGTGGCACTCTGCTGTTACAGGCCATGGCTCCAGCTAGGATGAATGGGAGGTCCGTGGGTTCGAATGATACTTTGGCACATCCCAATCCTATGATCATCGACACTCAAAATCCGTCTCATGAGAATCTTCCAGATTATGGTTATCGTTGGGAAATGCCTCAACATCATAAACTATTTCTAAGAATATAGAGCTCTATGAAAATTACACTAGTGTACATGAGACATGGGATAGAAACTCCATCATAATTGATGATATAGTCGTGCATTTCGTTGGGCATGAGTTTGTTGAGTCAGATGGTATAGAACCACGCTCCGTTGATGAATGAATGTCAACGTAGAGAGATTCAGCCTAAATGGAAAGATGCGATGCAGGTTAAGTTGGATTCTCTAACGAAGAGGAAAGTTTTTGAGCCACTGATGCCAACACCTCCTAACATAAAACCTGTTGACTAATGGGTCTTTGTTAGAAAGCGTGAAGAGAAAAGAAAATGTTAATCTTGCCTTATGGTGCAAGGCTTCTCACAAAACGCCCTGGAATCGACTACAATGAGACATATTCTCTCGTAATGGATGTCATTGCACTCCACTACCTTGTTAGTTTGGTAGTTTCCTAATAACTGAAAATTCAGCTTATAAATGTGGTCACTACGTACCTCTATGGGGATCTAGGTATGGAATATACATGAAGGTTCATGATGAACTTCATTTACCCAAGTCAAGTGGCTCTAGACCACGGAGCGCGTTTGCAAAAGAGGTTGGAAATGCTCACTAAGTGACTACTTATTGATTGGGAAGGGATATGTAAATGCCCTCACGTTTCTATGACAAGTTTTGGATTCTATCACGGTTCACGTTAGACATGATCTTCATTGGAAGCCCTTAAAGAGTTAAGGGAAACCACTGAACACTTGAAGTCCAATTTTGAGATGAAGGATTTTGGGAGAACATGATTATGTCTCGGTTTGGAACTTGAGCATCGTGTTGATAGATGCTTAGCCATTTTGACAAGGTCAAGCCTTCAAGCACCCCCATGATCGTCCGTACTCTTGATCCTAAAAAGGATCCTCTTCGTCCAAAGGATGATGACAAAGATGTGTTAGAGGTAGAAATGCCTTACTTAAGTACAATAGGCTCATTATTGTACTGAGCTCAATGCACAAGACCAGACATCTCATATGCTGTGAACTTGTTAGTTATGTATAGCTATGAGTCAACACGACGCCATTAGATTGGTGTAAAAGATATCTTTCGCTACTTGAGATGTACAATTGATATGGGCTTGTTCTATCCTTATAGAGAGATGATGGATTCAGACAAGCCGTCACACACCAGGAACGCCGCCAACATTGGTCTGCATCCTTTATCCCCATCCCAAAACAACATTAGTGTTTTGGAAGGTTTTGGATGCTAGGTATCTCTCTAACCCACACAAAGGTCATTCCCAAAATGGTTAAGTGTTCACCATGGGTAAAGACCGTGATATCCTGGAGGTCTACAAAACAGACTCCAGTCGCTATATCTTCGAACCATGTAGAGATTATTGCTCTTCTCGAAGTGGTTTGTGAATGTATATGGATTGGATCCATAATTATTCATGTTCGAAGAAATTGTGGTCTTGTCACGCCCCAAGTTTCAAGCACAATTAATTATCAGAGTAAATACACAGGGCGTGAATGGTTCATACATCAATACAAAACACTAGGAAAAAATTTCTTTAAAGAACAACAAGTAAAGATGTCTTAAACCCACAATGTCAATACAGACCCATTCTTTAGAGTCATATATTACAATACACCAAGTTTACATATTAAACTGAAATAACAATTTAATATGTAAACAACCCCACCAACTCACTACATAGCAGAAGGCTAACAATTGCACACAACGAAAGAACTCCTAAACTCACAGCTGCAACGGCAAAGGACCATAGCTTCATCACGTTTACCCTAACCTGTAGGACAAACCCCTACACCATTGAATAGTGCACCGAGTTGAAATAACAAACCCGGTAAGCTTATGAAAGCTCGTGTGAGTAAACTCAAAACAATAAAGGAGAAACACATGCTTAAACCATCTCAACCTAACAAAATAGTTATACAATTATCATAAAAAAAAACATCAAGTTCATATCATATCATGCTCACGTACGTTAACTCAAAATCTAAAACCACATGCTCTGACTCTCAACTTATGCATTTAATTTTATAAAGGCTCAACTAAACAATTAAACTCAAGTAATGTTTTACAACATTAAAAACTCCAACAACCCAAAATCATCCTCCATTTATCTCAAACTAATAATTGTCACCTCAGTGACCTTTCAAAAACATTGAAATCTCAACAACCACTTCTCGAAAATGTAAAGCACGTATAATTCAAAATCAAATAAAAAGTAATCCCTGCATGTGAATTAGTTCAGGAGATCACATCAAAAGCACATCAAGTAAATCATAGTAATCCCTGCATATAGTTTAGTTCAGGAGATTACATTAAAAACAATCAATAGAAGTCACAGTAATCCCTGCATATCATTTAATTCAGGAGATTACATTAAAAACAATCAATTCAGAAAATAGTAATCCCTGTGTTAATGTTTAAAGTTCAGCGGTAGCTGAACCTAGGTTAAGGCTGATCCGATGGGCGGATCGCTGCTTGTGATGTTCTCAGAGCTTCCATCACCTGTCAAGTAAAGTACAGAGGGCGTCAGAGGGAGACCGCGTTGGGCGGTCTTTTCTTCTCCGATGCCTAAGTTAGTCAATGTATTTATGTTGACAAAGTTACAGTAGGTAAGTAGTAATTGCGTAATTAATGAGGAGAGAGGAGATAACCTTTTATAGGTGATGAGGGAACTGATCTTTTCCATGTTTTCAATGTGGGATTGATGTGCTTCAGTGCCCAGCTTCTGATGCAACTTGGCGAGGCAGCGTGTCAGCAGTGATCTGGGGGCGAGCCGGGGCTCAAGCGGTAGCCTGTTTGGCTGTGTTTCCATATGTCACACAGTTGGCGGTAGCTGGTGCCGCTGGTGGTATCATGAGTGTGGCTCATTATAGCTAATTATGCTTGCAAATGCCCATGTAAGTACACCCTGCATATAATTTAGTTCAGGAGATTACAAAAGAAGACAAGCAAGTCCATAATAGAAATAAACTAAAAGTCAATACTATTCATCTATTAATAACACCAAACACCACATCAACAATCTCAAACATCAATCACTCAACAATAATCCATATCCTCTTCATAACAATCACACATCAATTATTGCCACTTTGGTACTACTGTATAAACTATCGCCACTTTGGTATTACAATATAAACTATCGCCACATAGGTCACCACTTTGATACTACTGTCTAGATTATCACTAATCGTACAGACTCTTTTCAAAACATAAATCTACAACACAGTCACTTCCCTTTTTCAAATTCATTTATTTTCTCCAAAATCACATTTCAACCCAATAGTGATAAAATCAAGCAAAACAATGTTTTTCGCTTCCCCAAATAATTCCCACTATATTTCACAATCTACTCAAACTGAAAATCATTTGTAACAAATCCTTGTTTTTACTTACCCATGAACCGTTGACGATCAAGTTCATATATTTCAAAATAAATATCAATTTTTCGACAGATATGATTTTACATCTAACAATTTATTCTACTAACTATCACTCAACTAATTATCACCAAAAACAATGTGAGATTTACTCACCTCCAATTCCTGCTGCGTCTTCACACAAAACAAGACAAGCACAAAATCATCCATACTCATCTCACACAATTCCGTCAATCACCTAATCATATCAAGGTCACATTCAATACAACACATAGTACACAATCATTTTAAAGTTTGAAACATGTAAACTATAAACCGAAAGATATGTCAATTGAGAATAAACCCCATCGGAGACCACCTAAGGTCTTCGGAACACTTCTACAGTCAAAACATTAAAACTACAAGTCGATCGGACGGCTGGATTCACAAGGATCGAACCGAAACATCAAAAATCCTAACCTGTTCATACGATCTCCAAAAATTACAAACTATATATCAAAATACTCGTATCGACGAGTAGATCACAATGAGGGACATAAATTGTCTCTGAGGTGGCCGAAAGTTGCCAGAAAATATCACCACAATGGCAGCGCCGTCGGCGGCCAAAAGTCAGAATTTGGCCAAACTTCCTAAACAAAAGATCTTCATCTCAACTCAAATTACAACTTTCCCAACTACAACACAGTCTGAATGGAAGCCATATGGCTGAAATTTACCTCGCAATCTCTGAAATTCGATGAACCCTAGAATCTCAATCTTCAAAATTCGACCTCCACACTTTGAATCATTGCAACCCACCTTGGGAGAAAGCATCTACATCCTCTGGGCTCCAAAAACCCTCAAGAATCACTGGCTATGGTGGCCAGAATAGGAAGTTCCGATCAAAGGGATTTGCAACGCCGCAACCAAACTTCCCAACCATGCTGTGCCGTGCACAGGTCGACCCACATCGTGAAACTTCCCAGACTTGGAGATGGGACTAAGGAGAACAGAATGGAAGAAACGATTTGTCAATTAGTGGCCGGAGGAGAGAGAAATTGCCAGATGAAAATCAGTCCCAAATTTCAGCTCGGGAGAGAAGAGAGAGAAAAAGTTTCTGAAAATGGAAACTCTGATATTTTCGGAATTTTTTCCTATTTAACCAAAATGGAAACTTTTTCCGAAGGTCATAACTTCCTCATACGAACTTCAATTCTCGATTTCCACATGTCCACGAACTCGTATTGACGCACTCTACAACTTTCGTGAAGGAAGTTTCCTCAGAATCCCAACGTATAAAAAGTCAATCCTTGAATCGGAGCATTTTGAGCGATTAATTGTCTGAAACACTTTCACTCCACCCTCGAACCACGAAATCGTCCCAACAATCAACTTAATAAATTCTGAAAAAGCATCATAAATTAATAATGAATTTCTGGGGTATTATAGGTCCGAAGTCTACTACAGATAAACCTATGAGCATTTATGAGAATAATGCTACTTTCTTTGAACAAATGAAGCACTGCTACATCAAATGCGACAACACCAAGCATCATCAGCAACAACAGACTCTCCTCAAGAGCAAAGCGGACTAGGTTCAATCTGAGAACAGTGTGGCAAATTTATTCACTAAGTCATTGCCCAATTCCACTTTCGAGAAACATGTTGGTAGCATCGTTTGAGGAAGTTATCCGAAATCTCATGATCGTAGTCATCAGGAGGAGATACAGATATCAGGGAGAGATGTCTACATGTATGGTCTTTAAACGTGAAGAGTGTGTTGTGCTCTTTTTCCCCTTCGACCGAGGTTATTTTTGTCTCACTGGGTTTTTGTTACTCGACAAGGTTTTTAATGAGGCAACGAGACGAGCACCACGTTTGGGTGACACAAAGGGAAGTGTTCAAGTAAATCCAGAGTATGTGTTTGGCCCAAACTCTAGGTTACTTGACATAGTGGTAATAATGTTAGAATTAGATATAATATCGGAGAATCTTGGAGATATCCAATCAATATAATATTACTTTTCCTTGTACAACTCTTATTCTATATCTTGTAATCCTCTATATAAAGAGGCCTCTATTATCAATGAAAGTACGACTCAATTCTCTCCCAATTTCAGTTTTCCTAAAATAGTAATTACATTTTCAGTTGTGAAATATCTCGCTTTTTTTTTTCTTTTTCTTTTTTTCCTATACTTTGTCTTCTACTTCCTTAATCATGTGAACATAGAGTAGGAGCCCCTAATCCTTGGATAAAATTTAACCCTTGACCTAGTCCTTGGGAGAGCTACCGAGAGCCCTAACCGTATATCCATTTATAACTAAAATTACGCACTACGCCAATGCTCTCTTGTGTACCAAGATTAGATTTTTCTTGTTTTTTTTTTTTTTTGGTACAACAAAGAAAATAGAACAACAAACTAGATTTTTCTTGTTGACTCAAAAAGAACGGTTATCTTTTTTTAAGGGAGTGAAGCATTAATAGCCTTTCATGAATTAAATACGATCAACTTTTTCCTTGGGCGCTAGATGATACATCACCAGATTTTGCCTATAAAAAAAAAAATAAAAAAAAACCACCAAGGAATTGATATCCAATTCATATCTTATCAGTCAGCTAGCTAGCTCCTCAAAAACAAGAATGAGAGATCTCAAAGGCATTGCCGTTTTCTATTTGTGTGTAGCTTTAGCCCTAAGTATCTACCCAGGATCCTCTGCCAAAGCGCCTGGTCTTGATCCCACCGACTGGCATGTGCACGTCGTTAACGGTTTCAGTGGGCGAAGAGCACTGGTGGTCCACTGTAAGTCCGACGTCAACGATCTCGGCACCCATACTCTTTATCCTGGTGGCGACTTCAATTGGAATTTCCATGTCAACTTGCCCGGGTCAACGCGTTTCACTTGCGACTTCCATGCAGACAAACAACACGCTTCATTTGATGTGTTTTGGAAGGAGAGTCAACATATGTGGCTCCGGACCAGATGCAATTGGAAAGCGTGCTTTTGGACTGCGAAAGATGATGGGATTTACCTCAAAAACGTTCCAGAGAATCGTGACGAGCGTATTCATCCATGGGAAACATGACTATGATATTGAAAAGGTGGAAATGTTTAAATTTGCACTTCTTGTGTCTTAATATATGTTTAAAGATCGATTGTAAAGCAAGATGTCGAATTTCTATATTTATGAAGAAATAAAAGAGCAAGTTTAGCCTAAAACATTGTGTTGAAATGTAACAAGCTCGGCTCCGCTCCGCTCGGCTCAATTTGAATCTAATTAGATATTGGATGAGTTTGATTTATTTCATGGATTTGGAATTACTCGAACTGCTATATTGCTTTCTCTCCTACCAGTTGAGAGAAAGTAACCTTAAGCTCTCCAACAAGATGCTAAATTAATATTACAAAACCCTAAAGCCAGTATTAATTATGGGTTAAGAGGATAAGGTTCCTTCTTTTGGTTACTCAAATGCATTTATGGAGAGTTCTATTCATACCTCTAAAAATAGTATTTAGACCTCATTATTTTTGAAAAATTGTAAATTCAACTTTGCCGGCAAAATAAAGACTGAAATAAAATAAAATAAAATAAAATAAAGCATTGAATTTTGTTTGCAGCATGCCACATTCGTGCCTGGAGAATAATCTGTCTTCTCGTCTATCCCTCCCTCTCCATCATCTTATTGCAAAGGGAGCACCGGGCATTTAGCTCATATAATTATGCTTGGAAAATAATCCATTGAAGGGGAAGTTTTTTTTATGCATGTTAAAGGGAAGACGGCCTCTTGCCTCCCAATCCTTAATATGAGGAGAAGACCTGCAATTACAAGCAAATGTCAAGGAGGGGACAGGGATACAATTAAACATATGGAATCTCTGCAAGAATGCTTGAGGAAACAATTAATCATGAGAACAAATAGCTGCACAGAAAAACCCAAATAAAAACCAAATATAGTTAATGTAGAATTAACACAACAATTGAGAATGATATCTCATTTTCATTTGCTCTGCCAGAAGTAATTGGAGGATATCCAGTTAGATTGATGTTGTCAGATATATAGTATGGCAGTGGTGGAAGAAAGAAACACTATATATGGAGAAAGAAGGGAAAAATTGGAAGTCTAATGCAATAATTTTGAAGAGAGATCTAATTGCTATTTTAGGAGGTATGAATAGAAGGCCTCTTTCTAGTTTCTAGTCTGATAACTGACCAAACACAAAAAAAAAAGGCGGATTCTAGTTAACTGCACCTTATAAGCTTTTTTTTTTTTTTTTGAAATGGGCGGCTACCCTCAAACCTTAATTAATGAAATTGCAGAATACAAGGGGGGACATAGAGCTTAAACCCTAAATTACAATAAGCATAAAGAGAACATCCTGAAATAATACCAGGACTCTCCACAAATCTATGTATTCTAACAAACACCAATTAACAAAGAGTGCACGTATGGCTACTCTATTTGCTTTGATATAGCGGTAACATATCGGAAATATAACTCTATCACGAAGAAGCATAATTGCAAATAGCATAGCTTTCCCACTATATTGCCGCACGGAAATAAAACCGGCAGCACTCAATTTCATCCTACCACTAGGAGATTGCATCCATTTGATCCAAAAAATAGATCGCCGCCTTACTAGGGCAGACAAGGCACACTGAGGGCATGTTTGTTTCACATGATTACCATGCCCCACCTTAATTTCTATAAGAGTCCTGGAGTTCTCTAGCTTGGCTTATGCTAAACTAATACCTTATCCATGTTTGGTGCTCCGTAGAACTAAGGACTACAACATAAAGAAAGAACAATTAATAAGAAAGAACAACACAAGAAAGAACACCAGGAGAATGATTGGTGGAGTAGAAAAAGAACAAAGAACCAACTGATCGATTAAGGATTAACCAAGCCTTGATGAACTATCCAAAAAACATATAGAGACAGATCTCAACTTATCTGAAATTTTTTAAAACAAAACATATGGACACCAGTTTGGCATGGCAACCAATCCCCTAATCTCTCTTTGCTCTCCCAGACTTTATCATGTAACACTACAACCAGTTTGAACAATTTGCCAAACATCAAACCAAATCTCAAATACCAAAAGCAAAAATCAAAATCAAACTTAAATTCATGAATGTGTCTTCTTTGTCTAGCTCTTGCTTCAGTGGTTCTGTACTCCGACTCTCTTTTCTTATTTCTCCTCAGAATCTAAATCAGAGGTCTTTATTGCCACTGACCAGGAACCCAAATCGAATTTGTGGTAATCGGATTGCACACAAGAACTCAAATTTCTGGTGAGTATTTAGCCCTTTGAACCAAAAAAAAAAAAAACTTTTCTTAAACCCAAAAGAAAAAAAAATAGAAGAGAAAAGCAAAAACGTGAAATTGATCACAATTCTTACCAGGTCATGCTACCAGACACCAAATTCATCAAAATCTTAACAGATCAAGCTACCCAGATACAAAAGAGATAGAGAGAGAAATAGCACAACCAATGAACCTGAAACCCAAACGATGAGAAGAAATTGATGAGAAATAAGGATTTGATGACAAGAAATTGAAAACCTAAACGATGCAGACGGAGGTGAATTGCAGGTAAGGAGGTTAGAATAACGGAACGAGGCTGAAGCGTAAAATGGAGCTTCCATAGTTTGATGATTTTTGGGCTCACTATGGAAGAAGGGGTTGAATCTGTTTCTGGGGCTCCATAGATTCATTTAATAGAGTTCGGGTGATGCCAAACACGGGATAAGTCTCCTTATATGAGATAAGCCAGTCCAATCCCATATAACAAATGTCCCTTGAGTTTGCAGTCCGGGACATAGCCCACGTCGCCCTACCGAGAAATGGTAAAGACTTATTACTGGCATAAAGCCACCTTTAATTAAAAGTACTAAATAATAAAACAAAACAAAACAAAAAAATAAATTGGGCCTAAAGCCAAAGCCCAGGCCCAAATACCAACAAGCCCAAGCCTAAGATGAGAAACGCAAACGACACGACCCAGCCAACTGGCATGTGCCTCCCTCATCGTCCCGCCGCCAACTTGACGCCATGGAAGCACAATCCAACGCTTCAACCCTCCATCATCCCCCTTATTCCTGCAAGAAACGCCACCCCTCCCCAGATCAGAGCTAGACATCCCAATCTCGATCGGAACGACCTGATTAGAGAAACCGAGCTGATCCGAATGAAAACTAGTATATCCCACTATCCCAGCAAAGCCGCCACCCAATCCTACAACCCTAACTCGAACTAACCACGAGGCCATCCGTGCTCCTCCTTAGCACAGAATGACGCCGATCTTGCTTGCCTGATCTCCAGCCACCATTGTCCTTCGTCGTCGGAATCTCCAAACGAATTAGAAACCTCATCATTGCCCTGCATCCTCTTCTTCGACTGGACTCCTCACTGCCAGACACTAGGTCCCTTCTGACCCGTCTGATGACAATATCGCAAGGACGCGTAGCCACCAAACAGGCAAACCTCACTATTTGCATTTTCTTTGTAGCTAGGGTTTTTCTCTCCCTGTTTGTATCTGAATAATATTTATCAGAATATCTGTTGAACCAAGATGAAATTATTTTGGCTCTCTCACCTAACAATTATCAAACCGCAATGTTACAAAATACAAAAATTTATATGAATTTTTAGTATTTGTTATAATTAATTCTATTATATTTATTGTCCTAAGTTTATCTATTTCTATAAAACAATTCATTTCTATATATATATATATTTTTTTTTTATATATTACCTTTACAAGTTTGACAATTTAAGTATTTGATAAATTGAACACTTTGAACACCCATAGATCACATAAGAAATCTAAGAGAGTCAAACCCTAGCAGCCGCTCTCGTGCTGCTCAAACCCAAACCCTAACGCTGCTTTCTGGCTTGGAATTGTTGCATGGCTTCCATTGACGATGTCACTGCTACCTTCGCTGCTTCTCTTGCGTTGGCTAGATCTGATGTGGTGGACATCTCCCATCTGGATGGAGGATCTGTTCATCGTGGTTCACAGGTGTTGATGTCATAATTTGGTTCGACAAATACTTTTGACTTTTCAACCCATTCCACTTGGTACGCATTGAAATGTCAAAGAGTCCACGTAGGACCCTGACCTTTCAACGCACTTAAACCCTTCATCGAGAAAAAAAAGATAATCCTAAGATGAAAATAACCATGACTAGTAAGATGCCTAACCATGGTATGCCGAGTCTTTAACCTTGGACCTCCACCTCTTAGGTCTTGGACAGTCACCATGTTATTGACTTGTCACCTTGGACGGCGAGGTCAAAGCATATCGTGACCTGGCTATTAGAATAGCATAGTCCGAAGGAATCAGGAGCCTTAACCCCCAAGGCTAAGATTCGACTCCCAAGGCTTAGAATCGGCGACAGCAAAAGCCATGTCGGACTCGGTGTCAAGTGCAGCAAGGAGGTTGCTACTACTATTCGTGGAGCCATTATTGTGGCTAAGCTGTGGGTGATTCCTGTGAGGAGGGGTTACAAGATCGGAAAGCCCTACACCAAGCATTGCAAGGTCACCGGAAAGTGTGGCTCTGTTATAGTGGGGATGGTGCTTGCTCCTCGTGGTTCTAGTATTGTGGTGGCTAGGGTTCCCAAGAAGGTGTTCCAATTTGCTGGTATTGATGATGTGTTCACTTCATCCAGGGGGTCTACCAAGACTCTCGAAACTTTGTCAAGGTTTGCTTCTTAAACGCACTTGTTTTTGTTGTTGTTAATTATTGTGTTGGTGACATGTAATTCATACTTGAATTGACTGATAATCTCTATTGATTCATATGTGTTTAGGTGCATACTTATCCCAATATTTTGATTCTTATGTATCAACTTTGTTCCCCTGAATCACGAATTTGAGGTTTTCTTATCTTGTCTGTTCGATTCAAGCCGGCGTCTTCCTCGACTTTATGGATGAAAGAGGAGGCGGCGCCACTGGCGAGCGTGGAGGCTTTGGCCACGGAATCGAAGGCTTCAAGGTCTTTGTCTTCGTCGGCGACAGCAAAAGCCACGTCGGACTCGGCGTCAAGTGCAACAAAGAGCTTGCTACTGCTATTCGTGGAGCCATTATTGTGGCTAAGCTGTGGGTGATTCCTGTGAGGAGGGGTTACAAGATCGGAAAGCCCCACACCAAGCATTGCAAGGTCACCGGAAAGTGTGGCTCTGTTATAGTGGGGATGGTGCTTGCTCCTCGTGGTTCTAGTATTGTGGTGGCTAGGGTTCCCAAGAAGGTGTTCCAATTTGTTGGTATTGATGATGTGTTCACTTCATCTAGGGGGTCTACCAAGACTCTCGAAACTTTGTCAAGGTTTGCTTCTTAAACGCACTTGTTTTTTGGTTGTTGTTAATTATTGTGTTGGTGACGTGTAATTCATACTTGAATTGACTGATAATCTCTATTGATTCATATGTGTTTAGGTGCATACTTATCCCAATATTTTGATTCTTATGTATCAACTTTGTTCCCCTGAATCACGAATTTGAGGTTTTCTTATCATATTGCAGTGATGCTAAGCTATATAGAAGATAACAGTCTTGTTTGTTGGTTTCAGTTTCTGACGAAGAATGGGAGCATATAACTTGCATTTAAATATCTCATAGCTACTGATTTTGGCATTTGATAATTCCAGGAATTTTAACTTCTGTTTTGTAGTCGTGTTGGTAACTAAAGATGCAGATAAACTGTGTTTTTTTTCATGCTTCTCAATTTAGACATCTATTTTCTGAATGCTGTAGTAACATGTTGTTGGTGTTACTATTTGTAGGTTGCTTCAACAAGAACTATGACTGGTGACCTTTCTAATCCATTGCTGGTTAAACCTCTTCAACCGGTTGCTGCTCCAGTGGCTCCAGTAGCTCAGAAATCTGATGCACCTGATCGTCTTAATAATTTAGTTGGCATTGGGTATCAATCATTTGAGAATGCTGTTTTGAAGAAACTCGCACAGGTTTGAATTTAATTTAACTCATTTTTATTCTACCTCATCTATAGAATGTAAGTAGCGATGTGACTTCATAAATTGAAGTAAATATACTTGTTTTTGTGTGATGACCTCTTTGTTTTAGAAACCCAAGTTAGATGTTTCTATTATATAATTTTAAATCTGTCTTCTTAAAGCAGATAAATATCACCAATTGGATTTATATGATATTATACTTGCATGTGGTAGTTGTGTCAACCATTTTCCCCAGTTATGTCAAATTCTTGGAAAATGAAAGTTATATGAAATTTTACACTCGCCACATTGAATAGGAAGCTACTTTACTTCAATGTGAGGATGAAGTTACAGTCAAACTTTAGTCTTGTTTTTGATTCATATTCGTTGTACAATTTTACAGAATTATTTGAATACTTTTATGAGGAAAACCACTCTTTTTTAGAATTTTGCATCAAAGATTGATGCCTTTCAGGTTTTGATCTGGGTTTATGTTTGTTAATGCTGCCTTACACTCCATTAGTTCCTACCTGTTATCCAAGTATACCCATATGTGTTTCTTCCTGTGAGAGTGAATCTTCTGGACCATAAATGCAATGAAGCCATATATCTTTCCTTTTAAATTTTCTGGAAATTTAGAAAGCTGTAGAGCTTCATCTAGTATGTAGCCCAAATAATTACTTTGTATTAAAACCCACGTATGCAGTGCTAGATACACATCCTTCTGTAGTTGGAACCTGGAAACTAATACTAGGGTGACTATAAGGGAATTGAGGGCTAACTGTGTGAATAGTATGATTTGCTACTAGTAGAAAATGATGTTCAGTTAGGTTTGGGTTACACTGAAATGCTCGTCATTCTTTTACAGATGGTATATGTCAGAAATTGCTGGAGCTGAAACCAAGAATGCCTCGTGGAATTTTTTGTATAAACTTTATGATGCACAAGTTGTTCTTTATCATTCAGGAGTACAACAAGATGTTGAAGCCAAGCCATGTGTCCCAATAGTTTATTAATAGATAAAATGTTGTTTTTCTTTACTGACTATAGAGCTCAATTTTGCATCTGGGTTTCTGTTTACTTTTCTCTACTTATCGTGCTTGCTTTTCATGGCAGATGTATTCTCCAAAGAGCAATGCTTGCTCGCACAGCTAGTCTTTCTTATTTAATTATTTTATGATAGTTATGCGACTGTCAAAATACATGACTTTGACCTTGGATCATGCTCATTTGATCAGTTTGTAATAGAAATACCAGCTGATGTATTTGTTTTTGATAGTATACCAAACAACTGTCATCGCAACTTGGCTAGTGACATGATTAGTGACTTTATCGATG
>BDJD01000679.1:0-19720 GCA_002564525.1 Rosa multiflora
TTTAACATTCATTTATGTTGTCTGTCTTTTGGAGATTGAGATGCAAGTAAGGCTGTCAATTCCGACACGACCCGATAACACTACTCGAAACCCGCACTAAATAAAGCGGGTTGAACCCGCACGATTAAAAAGCGGGTCAACCCGCCATGACCCATTTAATAAATGGGTCGCCCACGGGTCAACCCGCCAACACGAAGTGAACCCGTATAACCCGATTATGTTATACT
Source organism: Rosa multiflora (assembly GCA_002564525.1). Classification (NCBI taxonomy): domain Eukaryota; kingdom Viridiplantae; phylum Streptophyta; class Magnoliopsida; order Rosales; family Rosaceae; genus Rosa; species Rosa multiflora. Next base: position 228 of record BDJD01000679.1, read on the forward strand.
TCTTGAAATTTTGGACATTGGGAGTATTTGATCATAAGATTAGACAATTTGCAATATTTTGCTTTATAATTATTGGATTTAATTATTTATGAATATATATATATAATTATTTATATTCTTCGTCTTTTGGAGTTTTTTGTGAATTTAATCAATTTATGCATTTTTTTAGTTAAATGGGTCATTTTGTCTAACACGACACAATCTATTTGTTAAATGGGTTAAGCGGGTTGGAAACGGGTAATCCGTTTAATAAATAGGTTGGGTTTGAGTTTAGATTTTTGATACGATTATTAAATGGGTTGAGTTTGAGTTTGTATCTTGCGACACGACAAATGCCTTGACCTGACATGAACCCAATCCGACACGACCCATTGACAGCCCTAGATGCAAGACATACATATGTGCATATTTATAACATTTATTTAGTTAAATCTACTATATATATCGCATATAATTATGTAAAAGTTTTCATGGGCCCATGAATGTGGGTTGGATGTCAGTGCATTCCTTTGATTACGTAAAGGACTGCATTCAGTTAATAACTCCACATGTAGTTGCTTCTTCAGTTACAGACGTAGAAAAAGATGTGAAATATATTTTTGGGCCTCTCGAGTTTCAAGGCTTGAGGCAGCCGACTCACAGGTCTCGCCTCAGGTCCGACGACAAAATGGATCTCAGACAAACAAACTAGTATCATAACTTTGAATGCTATTCATATCCGTTTCTAAGATAGGGAAAATTTTACGACAGAGGATCACCTATCTACAATTAACTAGCTTTCTACGGTTGTAAATTAGCTTGATTGTTACGAGTTCAACATAGAGTTTTAGGGGGGCTATATGTGTGTAGATTTCCAATTCTAGATAGATCTTGTAACTAAAAGTTTTGAATCTAGATTTGGATTCCGTTAGGTTAGTGGTGCTTTGTTTTAGATCCTGGGGCAGTTGATTGGCTCCTCCCATGCATGTTGACAGACTAGAGAAGATGTAGAGTGACTATTGAATATTGGTTGTTAATTGTTATTAACATGCTCTCTAAAGGTTATATAAGTGGTCATTTATTTGTATATAAGGTTATGTACAGAGACTTTTGTTTGTGTAAAGTTTGAGATACTGCGCGACATAGCTAGGTTTGGGTCATTTCTCTCAACCCTAATTTCATTCTAATTATAGTTTTCGTTGAGATGTGTACCCAGATGATTAAATAAAGAGTTGCAGAATGATTTTGGTGGAAAAAAAACTGTTATGACCGATAGTGTATTTTTAGGATAGGACATAAATGTCACTTATGTCAAATGAAATTGCTGGGTGAACAAAAATATTTACTTGTTATATTTAGAAGCACATTATATAAGGTACTGAAAAAGTAAAATGGTTAAATATGCTCTTACATCATTATATGAAAACGTTTTCATGAATTACAGTGGACTTGAGCATTGTAGATTTCGTTGCCGGACCACACTGGTCCTAAAAAAGCGGTTGTGACTATTGATGGCGGCTTCAATAATGTTGGTCGACGTTGAGTCGAGCCAACGAGCTAGGCCTGCCTTTACGACTATGGCTCCTAGTCTTTTAGGAGTGAGTTTGTCTGGGCTTTCTTGGTCTTGAATACCCATTTTCCTGGCTCTTGTTAGCTTAATTTGTGAAGGGTTCATAACTCTTTGGCCCAAAGAGACTTGGATCAAGTGTTCCAAACTAATTGACAATAGTCGAATAAAAAATATTCCCATCACGTCCTCTTGCTCATATATGCGAAGCAATAATATTAATTAAGTTGACTGTGAATCCTAAGTTATTTTACAGCCATAGATATGATTAACGAATCAGTGCCATCTTCGATTTGTGTCTCATACTCTGATTGAATCAATGACTGAAGGTTGAGGTGGTCTGTTGAACTGTAGTTGAAGGCAGCTTCTTCACACTCTAATATGACATTTGCCATCATTTCCCTAAAAATAAACTTGACTGGTACACAACTTCAACCTCAGTCCTAGTCTCTCACCTTCACAGCCTCTCTCTACATAGGCTTCATGAAACGCTCTTCTTCCTCATTACTCTCTTCTTCGTCATCATCATACTCTTTTTGATGCTTTGAGGAACTACTGCTCTGTTGGAATCGAAAGAAGTTGGTCTGAATTCCGTTTGGATAAATACTGGGTTTAGGGTTTTTGTGGGTTTTGAAAGGCTGAACATTGGAGGTATTGTTTTGTTGATTTTTATGTGTTCTGGTTTTTATTGGGGGTTTTTGTTGTTGTCGTTGGTTATGAACTGATATGGGTTTTCAATTTTTTATAGGGGTTTTGTTTGTGCTGCAGTTTGGAATGTGGTTATCTGGGCGATTGATTGGGAGGGTTTCAAGGTAAGATTCTGATTTTTAGTCATTTGAAAACTTTGGGTTTTGATTCTTTAGTATACGTTGCTTACGATGACTCCCTTACTTACTTGGCCATTTGAGATTGTTTCCTATTAATTATTATTAGTATTGTAATTCAATTGATTTCAGCGCCACTGCAGAAGCTGCATTCAATTTCTTTATGCCATGCATATGAACTATACTGATTTGAATAAGGGATTCACCATTCTTTGGTCTTTCATTTTGTTCCCTAGACGAGAACGATCTTCTGTTCTGCATAAGTCGAATGCTCTTTCTCCACTGCAGGTTGCTCAAGAGTCATTGGCAGAAGACTCATAAGGCAGCCAAAATGAGAGCTGGGAGTTACAGCGGAGGAATAAAATGTGACTTAAGTGTGGCAATGGCCCTTACCTAATGACAGAATTGCCATCACTTGAAGCTTTATGACATCGGATTATTATCTCAACCAAGGCACCAAAAGTTGGCGAAGATAGTGACAAGGATATGTCTGAAAAATCAGAAAGGGTGAGCTGAGTAATGCAGTTTGTGTTCTCCCCAATTTTGTTTATCAGCGTTTGCTTCTTTACATTATTCTTTTAATGGGTACAGAGTGACAGTGATAGAGACACTGAGGGCAAAACTGCAGTTGACATCAAGTATGTGGAACTTATAACAATCCACGCTGGAAAACCGTAGGGTTGTTTGGAAGAAGCTCTAGAGGTTGGTGAAAAAGTATGACGTCTTAGTTTGAGTGAACAAAACTAGAAAAGGTTGCTGAAAATCATGGAACTGATATTGTTAGGTAATATCTGCCTGCGGCAAGAAGTTATCTTAGCCTTTTGTTATCTGTGATCTCTAGCAGTTGTCCTGAGGTAATGATTCTGATACTTGATGTTGTGTTATAATCTCTAGGTTCACACAGAGGAACATTCTAAGGATCTACCCCAAAGCAACATGAGTTACCTCCTTGAATTACCAATCGCGTGTTGGGTAGGTGCATGGAGCTCAAATAGTTGTGTTTAATATGCAGGTTAGCTTTGGAGTTTCATGAAATCTTATTGGAACCTAATAACATGTCAATGGCAGAGATCGATAAGAAATATAACCCGATCTCTGGGTATAAAATTTTATGACAAGGACGTGGCAAATCACGATTGTTGATGAATGGGATGTTTAGAGCCAATGAGGATGCAGTTACTTGAAAAAGCCTGCCTTTTTTATGCACAAGGACGCAAATGATGAGGTTTTTGATCCTAAAAGGACCTTGAGAGTGGCAAAGACATTGAAGGTGAGGACAATTTATTTAACTTGAGTTGAGTTTTCGGCATATTGGCAATAATCTCAGAGCATTGATGTTAATATACAGGTGAAAGCATACATGGGGAATAAATGGCACTTGGATTTTAGTCAAACACACTTCGATTTGTTCGCCTCACAGACTTCTACACAAAAGTTAGTAAGATCTGTTTTTGTTTTTCTGATAATTCAAGAATTTGATTCTATTTTAGTTATTGTTGCAATCAGCTACATTCCTATTTTACTTTACCTTGAATTTTAGACCAGCTCATAAGCGAATATTGGAATCAAGTAATCAGGTTGACTATATGCGGCTTATATACTTCTTTAACATTACGTCTAACATTCTTGCCAAGATGCTTCTATTGTTTGTTATTTAGTTTCTATAAATGCAAATTTGAGATTTTTTTTTTGTCTCATGGAAAGTTGTGCTTAACATCTATGAATTTATGCTGGTTGTGTTGTTCATGGCTGTAAATTGTTCTAACTGATTGCAAATGGGCAGATACCTTCTTAGCAATTGATACAAATTTCATGTGCAATGCATTTTGATGTCGAGATCCCTTAGGTCTGAAAATATGTTGCTTGGTTGTGTAAGCATAAGTTGCATATTAAAGTATAAGGTTTCATACTAGCATATGTTCTTTACTATGACAAAGTACAAGTATCATCTCTCCTTTTGAGTGACAGTAGTTCTGCATGAAAGCAAGGTTTCCAGACGGTGCAAGACTGGAGTTTAAACTAAATTTGATATCTGATTCTTTGCAATTTTGTGTACCCTTATGTTGCCGGAAAATTTATTTTTTTCCTGCATTTAGCTTTGGCGATGAGAAAGGTTAGAATTATGCAGTTCTAGATTATAGGAGGGAGAAAGATTCTTTTTTTCACGGAATAAGTGTGAATCTAAATGCCACAAGAACATATTCTTAATTGGTTGAATCCCAAACCCTTTGAGCAGATTAAGTACTGCCAGGATACAAAGCCAATGGTGATAAAGTGGAAGAATCTGAATATTTGGTTAAAGGTTAAGATTAAAAGCTAAATTGGAAGCAAAACTGTACAGGAAATAGAACAAAACAAAGGTCGGCCTTCAAAATGGAAGAAAGATCACTATCATTCTTCTTCTTAAGAAAGCCAAGAATAAAGATTTTCATTATCATTCTTTCTGTTTTGGTACAATTATGAACATTGTAGGTCCAGAATTTGATTGAAAGGTAGCAGTTTATATAAACAGAGATAAAGTTAGCAATCAAAAATCTTGGTATTATAGTTTTGGTTGATAACTCTGATAATATATACAAATAGATCCTGCTGAATGCCATATATTACTCACAGACCCTCCTCTCAATCCCTCCAAGAACTGTGAAAGGATTCTGTTTTTGTGATATCTATATTAGGCAGTAGCTTAGTTTGGTAAATTTTTGTGTACTGTAATGAATATTATTGTTGGCCTCTCATGATTTGGCTTGATTCAATGTTTCAAATCGAGACCATGTTTGAGAAATACAATTTTATTGGTGTCTTCATTAAAAATTGAAGCTGTTTTAACACTGTATGCTCAAGGTGCTTATAGAGATGATTAAAGGTTAAATGTTTATATATATACCCATTTTTACCTCAATTTGTTATTTCTTTCTACAGTGTTTGTACAAATAAGCATATCTTTTGTTTTACTTTTTAGTTTTGTGGAATTTCTGAAGAGGTGTAGAAGAAGTTTTTCAGATTAAGTTAGCCTCGTACGAGGAAAAGGTCTACCCTCAGAAGAAGGTAATGTGTTCGAACAATTATAGTTATGTTTTTGTTTGTTATTGAGTACATGTTGTTGCAAGGGCCTTCACTTTTCCCAGGTTTTCATATCTGATCAGTCTGCGTTTTGTCACCAAGATATTGGTATTGATATTGGTGAGTCTGATTCTATTTTAAGAAGCGCAACTATATTCCTTTAGCTTTCTCTTTGGAAAAGAGTTGCAGTATTACTTTATCTATCTTCTTATGTTGATAATTAGGGAAATTGCCGTGTGAGGCACATAGATCTCAGAAAGCAGCTGTGTTTTTTTAACACAACTGGAACACATGCCAAGAAACAAATTACTAAATAAAAAAGTTATACTAAAAATGTGATGGTCCTCATCAGTGGTTCAGTGTAGGGAAAGCATATTGCATATTGTGAATTTGTGATGAATATGCAATATTGACTTCAAATGGGTTTATAAATCTTATTTAGACATAAACAGAGCAACAACAGCCTGTTGCTCAATGGAACTTTTGTTACTCGTATCCAATGATAATTATGAGAAACCACAATGAGCTTATTCTAAGCAACAGAGCTACTACATAGAGAAACTCAGTCAAACAATAAAAGTGATTTCAGTGAGTGATAGGACAAACCCAAAATATTCTTTAGAGTGCTATAATCACAAGGAGTAATTTCAGGGATCTGATTTGTGGAAAGATAGAGATCAGATTAAAAAGTTGGCAAAATCCTCCTTGGAACTCTGCAAGGTGTATATATATATGGAGATTTATTTGTCTACTAGCAGCCATGGTGAACTTCCCTCAGCTGAAAGGCATCTAAGGAACATAATTACATAGGCAAGATACTTGCCATTTCAAAATGTTAGCATTTGGAATATGTTACTGCAATTTTTTTTTTTTTTTTTGACATATGATACACTAAACACTATTTTCTATCATTTAAATCTCTTTAATTCCTATAGATGTATTACTATTTTTGTAACTAAATAACATACATTTAGGACATGTCAGGTGGGGAGTTTCTCAGACATGGAGGAACTTCAACATCTTAATGCCCGGCTTAATGAAGTGAAGTTAAAACTACTGTTAAAAATGGTGCTGTACATGTGTACCGAAAATGGAGCATGGTCAACCAGACATGAGCTAGAGTTCGAGTTCTTTGGGGGAGATGCATTTTTCGTCATACATAGCATCTTCGAAAGGCCTTCACTTTTTCCAAGATTGATGTCGTCATATCAGAAGAATAGAAATTGGTGATCAGTCTGCATTTTGATATGTATGGCGCACTTACATGGTGTAACCGTGTAACTAATGTTTATAAATTGAATAATGTCGATGATACACTAGCAGCATCGCCCGGGCTATCTCGCTGGTAATAACTAAACCATTGTTGGATTGGGCCACTAACAAACAACCATTCCAATAAGGATTTGGGATTGAGCATTAGATATTAGAGGCATTTTATATCAGACGACAATCGTATATCCAACAAGGCAACAACATAAACCTCTTAATGTCTTGATCATTAACCAGTGGAACAAGTCTAAATAGGAAGCACACGAATACAGCAGTCCAAGAAAAAATATAAGAAAAACATTTCTGACTAGGGTGCGCATTGATTTCAATTTATTCAATAACACCACAAGTAGTAGAAAAACTTTCCAGTTCTCAACTCATGGGAACCATCGACCCGTCTTGTCAGCTCACTTGGTTTGCCTTCAATTGTTGCTTTGTGAAAATCATCCATATTTCTTGCAATGACAAGCAGAATCTGATAAATTTGTATGGCCATTTGATAGATATGTTTGAATGCAGGGGATTTCCTCAAACAGAAGCTGCAAAACAAAATGTTGTCATCATAAACCCATTATGAGCTCGTAAATATATACTAGCTATAGTACAACTCCAGAAAATTAATTTTGTATAGTCATTTTGAAAGATAAAATTATACATTGTTGAACCATGAAACTATTTCCATTTTTCAATATCAAAAGTCAAAAGTCTAATGCTAGACATTATATATCGACTCATATAAAGTATCTCAAAAGTCAAAACTATGGATGATTAAGATATATTCAAATAAATAACCCTAAATAAACTCAAAAAACACCGATGGATAAGTAATTAAAGATACTTTGAAAACAAGGTTCCATTCAAGATGTAACACTACGATTTTTAACAAAAGGTGAGTAAAGCAAGATAGAAGAGAAAAACATAACTTATACTTAATTAAAAAATTGTAAGAATCATACATTGATCTATTAAAAAAAAATTATACATTGATTTTAGATAATCATGCCAGATGAGAAAGCACAATCACAGTTGATTTGGATATTTTGTTCCGCCTAATCTGTAATTCTTAATATATATATATATATATATATATAATCAATCTTTTTTTAGAAACAAAAAAAAATGTATTTAATGTAATCCAACCGCTCATTCATGTTAGTGTGGGCCTACGTGCTGGTACAGGCATGGTCACTCTAATATAAAGAAAAACACATTAATTAGGTCGGTGCCATAAGTACAAGTCCATTGTATTGTGTTAACATCACCATGCCGTTACGGAGATCGGAATAAAAACTAATCAATGTGTACCTTTTAACCCCACGAATTCTGGATTATAAGGGAAGGGATGTGTTGGGCTTTATGGAAGTCTTCTCCTCCTTCCTCAAGCTTACTATAAAATAGTTTAGGCATATGCTCAATCTTCAATTCCTTGAGGGTAGTAAGGTGTCTCAGCCCATCTGGAACCGTACTCAATTCTCTGCAACAATTAATGACCGATTTGCAGAGACAAGGCATGGCTCCTTCCTCCACCCTCCACTCTGTTATTCCTTTCAAAGAATAAAGCCCAAGAAACTGAAGACGAGGAAAGCTTCCGGCGGAGAAAACCAATACTTTTGTATTTTCCTCAAACACATTTTCCAACAGTCGAAGACTTTTCAGGTTGGGCAGCTTCTCTAGTACGGCCATTTGGTCGTCCTTGAGAGCACAATTCCTCAAAAGTAACTTGGTGAGGTTTGAATAGGAGTGGAACTCTTTCGATAGTTCTAGTGTGGGCCCAATCAGCTCCAACTTGTATATTTGACCGCACCTTGCAACTATTTGACCAACCTCCTCTGCACCGCTTTCCATTTGGTTGTGCAACTGCAGGGACCGAATACCGTTGAGCACGCAGCCTGCCGCATCCAAGATTTTCTCCAGATTTTTCGATTGGCTAGATGACAATCTTATTCTCAGTTTCCTTAGATTTCCTAGTTTAGCAAGATCATTCAAATCACAATGTCTACTCGAAATAGAATTTAAAGTTTGCAAATCACCGAGAGTAGATAGCTGCAGTTTACCTCTAGCCCAGTACCTCCATGGAAGGTATAAATGTCTTAACCTACTCATCTTGCATATCACATTTGGGATAAACATGTAGCCATCTGTAACACGGAAATCAAGTGTCTGCAAACAAATCAAGTTTCCTAGGAACGGAGGAAACGATTTTATATTACTGTTCCTTAGACTCAGAAACCTCAAGTGGACCATGTTTCCAATTTCTCTAGGCAGCTCTATTTCTACTTCTCCACCATACATACCTTCAATCCTCAACACTTTGAGTAATTTGAAATCCTTGAACATGGAAGGTATTAATTCTTTCCTTTTAGGAAACCAATTATAATCGTTGGGGCCAAAATATAACAAAGACCTAAGCTGCCCACCTCTTTCCTCTCTTGAGGGTACCAATTTATCATCATTCTCATCCAAGTAGATGGCAAGTCTTCGAATCTTACCCATTGATGATACATAGGTTACCATGGAAGAAGAAGAAGAAGAAACTGGATGCATTGCCTCATTTTTCTGAGAACCTTTGACACTTCCTCAAACACAAATCTCGCAAAAGATCATGCGTCCGGCAAGTTTTAATATTCTCAAAAGTTGAACTTCTCTGTCCTACTTGAACCACACACCTTTCTACCAACTCATTCAACCAATTGTATGCCACATCCTCCATTGTTTGCCTTGAACCTTGTCTTTGTTGTGTCAGAGAAATAAAACCTTCTGCAATCCATAATTTTGTCAAAATCTTCACATTGATCTCATAATCCTCGGGAAAAAGTCCTAAATATAAGAAACAGGGTTTCAAGTGATACGGCAAGTCATCATAACTCAATGCCAACACCCATGATGCATGTTCTTCTTTTATGTACACACCAACATTTTCTTGTATGGTCACCCAATCTTTAACCGTGTTCTTTCTAGCAAGAACTCCAGCAAGTACAATGACAGCTAGTGGCAGACCCCTACAATGTTGAACCATCTCTTTTCCTAATTCTTCATTTTTAAAAATAGAAAAAAGAAAGAAAAAACAAATTAGCAATAAATATATAAAGTTCTTTTGTTTTAATTAAGGCACCAAAACTTCTCATGCATTCACACAGTATTACATTGTATTAATGGGCATTTGGGATTCTAATGTTCAACGAACTTGATACTACAATATATAGTACCACTAGAGTCTTTGTATGTATTCAAGCATCTTCCAGATAGAAATATGAATATATACTATTTTTTCAAAACTTTAATTTCAGAAGAATGTACATGGTATATGTGACAAAAAAAAATTCAGAACTTTAGATATGAATCTACAGAAGGTCGAGAGTACCAGATGCATGGAAGGCAATGGTTTTTGTATTTATTGGTTCAATATATATTGACAAATCTTCATATACAATAGATATATAAAGTTGTACCGTTTTAATTAAGGGGCCAAAACTTCATATGCATTCACACAGTACAACATTGTATTGTATTTGGGAGTCCAATGTTCAACAAACTTGACACTGCAATAGTACCTACCCTTAGGAGTAACTTGGATATTTTTTTTCAAGGTTATCAGTCCTATTTATTAATATCAGAATTCTAAATTTTGGATGTTTATATGACGAAGATATAGTGTTTGCTTTTTTTTTTTTTTTTTTGAGTTGACATAGGGAAATCTCCAAGTCCACTAGTCTTTATATGTATTCAAGCATCTTGCACAAGACATTTTCAGACTTCAATTTTGGAAAAATATGATATATGTGTCATAAAAAATGAGAACTTTAGATATGAATTTATAGAAAGCCGGGAGTACCAGATGAAAGGCAATTTTTTTTTCCATTTATTGGTTCAATGTATATTGAATTTTTGATAAATAAAAATGAAAACGAACGATAAAGGATGGATCTAGTTGGGTGGTGAATCGAGAAACTACCTATTCCAGCTTTCCTTCCACTCATTGCAATCTTCTCAAACAGCTTCCAACTCTCAGACTCATTCAGTGGTGGAGGTCGGTAGTGAAAACCGTTCTCATCGGCATGCGAAGCTACTTGTTCATTGCGTGTCGTAAGTAGTATCCTGCTTTTTGAGTCTTCATCGCATTCAAATGCAGCCTTCAAAAAGTCCCAGGTCTCTCTTTTCCAAATGTCATCAAGGACAATCAAACATTTTTTTTCATTTTGGAGACGAGAAAGCCTCCCCGGTATTTCGTCATCCTTCAATTTTGCAATTTCATCCCTCTCCTCTTTTGTGGGGCAAAGAAGTTTGATATAAATCCTCTCCAAGACATCCCTGACTTGATATTGTTGAGATATACAAACCCAAGCCAAACAATCGAAATGGTCTGTTACCTCTTTGTGATGATAAACTTGTTTAGCAATAGTTGTTTTCCCAGATCCGCCCATCCCATAAATAGAAACAACTCGGTGGCGACGCTCTTCCTTCACCAAATGCCCAACCAACTCATGTACACAATCTTCTAACCCGACAACATTACGCTCAATAACATGAGAGTAGGTTCGCCTCAGTTGTTGCCTCTGATCTTGTGCTGGAATGGAAGTGGCTCCTCCACTGTTTCTTAGATCTCTTAGTATGTCATAACTTTGCAAGTTCCGCTTCAAATCAGAAATGGTGGTCGTAATAACCCCAATTTCTGACCCAATCTTGTGAAGACGAACTCCTTCGATGAAAATGCATCCAAACCTCTTCAGAACATTCTTTATACCGCCTTTCCTCCTGGAAGCCACTTTCAAGACAAAAGTTTCAATGACATCCTCCAAATCGTAAGCAGCATCTCTAGTTTGGACAACAAAAATGCGAATTGTTTCACAGTCTCGTTGTTTAGCATCAGCATCTTTCAGGAAGCCTTGCATAAACTGCAGGTCGGTTTGTGCACGCTGAACCTGATCGCCGACTCCAGACAAGAATCTTGCTTCTTGAGCAATCAAGACTCTGAGCCGTTCGACCACAAAAGAAACAACAGACTCTGCCATATTCACTCTCAGCTAGTTGCAAGAGAAATAACTAAATGTGAGATTTTCAGATGGAGCGATCTCTTTTGTAAACCAATACACCCCGTAAGAAGTCGTTAACTTCGTCGTTTTCTGACCACCAGTCCACCACCCTCTGTTACTTGTTCCAATGAGCTTAATTAGATGACACTCATGACAGCTATATAAGCTGTTAATTAATTAGACACAGGAATCCTATGAATCTATGATAGGATTGTATAATTTGCATCTAACTTTCCTCAAAAACAAGAAGAACTTCATTGCCAGTCTGACCTTCTTCCCTTATTATCTTTTGATTTGTAGTTTTGTACCATGGAGATGAGTGCAACCTCACATGCCAGTTTTTTAACATCCCACACACTGTAATCGATCGAGAAAGTTTTTGTTCACATGCCAAGTTCTTTTAACATCCCATTTTTGTTCACATGATTCCTTCCACATGCAAGTTCTGCACTCCCCTTTTATTTGTTTAATATTTTTTACTTGCATTTCTACCTTTTCATTATACTATTCCACATTTTCCCTTATTCTCAGCTTCCAAAACACTCCTTCTATCTCTCTTGCCTTTTCACCAATTTGATCTCATCTCTTTTCTTTTAGTTATATCCCATCTCTTTCCTTCATAATCCATTAAACCAACTCCACCACTCAGATTCTGCTACTTTTATAAAAGTTTGTCAGTTTGATCGACTCTTCATGTCTTGGTTCTACTTTCTGAATATATATTGTCGTATTTCAGGAGCAAAAGGTAGCAAAGGCAACAAAACTTGTTATCTTCTGCACTTGGATTCTTTTCGCATCTCTGCATAATAGAGTACAGCTATGTGGTTTATGTATAAAATATAAAATAAAAAAAAATTCTAGCTTGCATCTGATACTGATACCACTACGGCACTAGTACCAGTCTACCATTATTCCATTAACAAATAACAAAGATGCACTTAATTCATAATTAGTTATAATCACTATTAGTTCAGACGAATCGAATAAGAAGAAAAATAAAGAAAACAGCTAAAATCTTAATCATTGATTCATTGAAAAATATTTGAATTTGCAAAGAATACTTAAAGACTTGCCCAACGAAATAGCTGTGTTAATTAGTATCAAAAGGTTAAAATCAACAGCTATTTCCTTCTTCCCAATTCCCAAATTTGCCAGAAATTCAGAAAAATTAATAAAACATTACAAAGAACAAGAAAACAAAATAATGATTGTAGATGATGATGATGATTATTGGCGACGATGAATCTATGATCTGATGATGAATTAGCTGCTAGGTTTTGAGAATTGAGAATTTGGGATTATGGAGGTGAGGTAAGAACAAGAGACGCCGTCTCCTCGAGTAGCCACGTACAAGTCTAAGAGAACTAGAGAAGAAGTATAAAACGACAAGACAATGATATGTGCATGTATTACTTTTTTTTTTTTTTTACATATATAAATATATATATAATTTGGTTTAATTTCGGGGGCCCATGAAATTTGGGGGCCATAGGCACAGGCCTGCTGGGCCTATACCCAGGGCCGGCCCTGCCTACCCAAATCTACCGACCCATCCATCTCAAAAAAACCTCTATTATAAGAATCTTATTACAATCACTTACATTTCAATATTTTACTGCATTGTAAGTGTTTTGCAAAAGATGAAGAGTTCACATCTGTCGATACACCAATCTCATACGACTCTAAGAGCAAATCCACCCATAGTCAAGAAATGTCAAGGTCGAAAAGTCAAGGCATCGACTAGTCAAGTAACTGTTCACTGCCATTGGACATGGGTTTCCACCCGTTTTTTTTTCTTGACCAGTCAAGACTGTTCATCGATTTTAACTGTTCATTGAGCGTTTTAACTGTTCATTTTTACTATTCTTTTTTCACTGTTCATTTCATTTAAAGGAAGTGGAATTTATAATTTAAAAGTTCAACAATAAAGTACGTAACATGAAGAGCTCGTGGTAATTTTCTTGGAATTTTTCGGACGTCGGAACTATTTATTACGAATCTCGGAAGTTCAGGAATTAAGAAATTCATTTGGAATAAAAGAAAATATGTGGAGCAATCTGAGCCGTTCATTGTAATTTTGTCAATTTGGATCGTTGATTTCAAATATATAAAGGATCGAGATTGGGTTAACAACCCAAAAAGCCCCATTCCAAGTTAGAGCTAGAGACCCGTTTTCCCGACCGCGACCCACGCCAGCGAACCCACTGCATCTCCGCTTTCCGGCCACGACAAGGAGGCGCACCGGCCAAGTTCGACCCCTCTATTCACCGTGGTTCTGCCTATTATCTTGGATCGTCCATGCATGAAGTGAGAAGAGAGAATGGAAGCCCAAAAGCTTCGATGCTTCCGGCGCGTTTTCCGGCAACTTCGGTGACCATTGACGATGCATGAGGTATGAAACTTGATCACCTCATCATGCTCTACATGTTAGTATAACTTGCTTTCGAATTTAATTAAGTTTTTGAGAACTTGGCTTTTGGGTGTTTTCGGGTAAGACGAATCCCACCGTTCCCGGCAGACATTCTCAGGCTTCCGGTGGTCCTTGCTTTCTCTTTGACATCCTGGAACACGAATTGATCTCTAGTCAAGCACGGTTTATTGAATGGGTTGAATTGGAGAATCAGCTCCTTTGGTTTGTTCTCCGCCATGTGTCAGCATCTCGTCCTCCACTTCCTTCCTTTAGCGCTGGAGAAGGCGACCTTATGTAGATGACGTCACCCACGTTTAGGGCTGGGCTGAGCTGGCAGACTTCTTGGCTGGGTCAAGAAAAATGTCATGGCCTTGGCTTCAATCAAGAAAGTCTGACTTTTGACCAGCCAAAAACCCACCGCTGGAAACCCATTTTTCCCTTCTATAGTCACCACCTCAGCTTTTCCTAGCTAGTGACCGGTCAAAAACACACCGGTGAACTTACTCTGATATAATGACCAATATATCATAGAGGAAAAATATCTTATCTTCCTCTATTTTAACGAAAATTTTCCGATATCATCAAATATTCTAGATATATGAGATATTTTGGGATATATTCTGATAAAATGAAGAAATATCTATAAAATCTGACAATAAAAAAAGAATCACAAAGTATCTCAATTATTTACAGAGAAACATATAATTAGATGAAAGTTTTGCGATGGTGTACAATTAAAAAAATGGTTTCTAGTTGTGAAATGACCTAGAGATGCAAACCTGTTTGGAAAAAATGCCTCAAGATGAAACTTCTTAAAGCGGATTTGAGTGAGGTGACATCTCCTCAAGGGGAATTTGGCCCTCACGGCGAATCTTGGTGAGGAGAAGTCTTATCAAGGTCAATCTGAGTGAGGAGTAATCCTCTAAAGGAGAATCTAAGTGAGGAGAAATCTCGTCAAGGAGAATCTAGGTAAAAAAAAATCTCCTTAAAGCAAATCTAGGTGAGGAGAAATTCCCTCAAAACCAATCCAGGTGGTCGATCATAGTGCCCAAGTGAAGTTTGTTTATGGGAAGAGGACTAGAGCTGCAATTGATGATCAAAGTAACCTATCTGATGTAGCTTTAATTGCCTTCATTTTTTACTCTTCTATCAGTTCAGGCACAGAGAGTAATGTGACCTCAAATGAAACTCATGAAACCAATAATCAATTTCTCTATAACGCTTATGAATATAATCAATATGAAAAGTACATCACCAGTCATTCAGTTGGATTCATCCTTAGTATCCTTGTTTGGCTCCTGTTTTTCTTGAGCTGGTCAACAGTCTGTTTTTTGCCCGGGCGTGCCAGCACTGTTCTGGTGCGGTCGTCGGGGGTGTCCCTTGACCTGACTTCTTTTGAGCGACTGTAGACGAGGAGAGCACCAACCTCGTCGTGGGGGTCTTCTGTGCCTCGTGGTGAGGACTTTGTCTTGTGTCACTAAGTCGATACTCAACGTTGTTGGTTAAGCAGAGTGAAATCACCGGGAAGTAGAGAGAACTTGCTAAAACGTGACTTTAGCTTAGCTCGTTTGCGAGGGCTTTACCCTCGCTTGGCTAGTTCCGTAACCATTGTGGTCGCGGTACTACAGTCGGCTCCTAAGAAGACTAGGACTGAAGCACTTTGACAGAGGGTTTGGTGGCATTAACAGTCGGCTCTTGAGAAGACTAGGACTGGAGTGTGATCACCGGTAAGAGAAAGAGAGGGGTTGCTCTAAGAGGCTTGGATAATCTTAAACTACACCAAAAAACGAAACACACAACGGGTAAAAATCATTGTCTGATTTTGGCTGATAACCGTTGTGTGATTAAAATTTGCACAACGGTGCAAATATACAAACACACGACATCTTTTTGTTATCACCGTTGTGCCTTCTCTCGGCAGATGCCAGGCACAGCATGGCAGGTGCATCCTTCATACAACAGAACTTGTTTCCAAGATGTTGTTGGAAATCATAGTCAGATAACGTGTTCTATAATTTCACTGTCGTCTGATATAGCATCACACTTCAATTGTACACAATGGTTGTTGTGTGAATTGATTTTGGACAACATTGTTCAGTTCTTATCGTTGTGTGATTGTAAATCAGAAGACATAGTTTAAAAAAAAAAACCATTGTGTGATATGTAGAGAATGCATTGACTGAATGACCCAATTTTTGTATTCAGACAACGTTGGATTGCTACACTATAAAACTGTTGTACGATCATTTTCATTTGCTCTATTTTGTGCATATATAGCTCCATTGTACTTAATGAATAGTGATTAATTGGGAACAAAACTGATTGCAAACCATCAAATGAGTAATCCAACCCATACTATAAACTTTAAATGTAAAAAGGGAGCATTCCCCAATCATCCAAGCCAACATTAAAAGAAGAAAAGCATTCTGTAATACATGTCCATCTAATTGGGACATCAAAAGTTGATACAAATACATATTGTTCCAAAACAAGATAGCATTCTAGTGCTATGCCATTATAAATATCCATAAACCATCAAAAAACAATATGATTAATGTTGTAGTATATATGATTCACATGTACAACATGAGTCATAGTATAAATGTCTATATCATGTATACAATAAGTACTTGAGTGTATAATGTAGGTATAGAGACTTGTGTGACAAGCTTTATGCCAAAGGGCAACAAGCATGACAAGCTTTATGCCAAAGGGCAACAAGCATGACAAGCTTTATGCCAAAGGGCAACAAGCATGACAAGCTTTATGCCAAAGGGCAACAAGCATGACAAGCTTTATGCCAAAGGGCAACAAGCATGACAAGCTTTATGCCAAAGGGCAACAAGCATGACAAGCTTTATGCCAAAGGGCAACAAGCATGACAAGCTTTATGCCAAAGGGCAACAAGCATGACAAGCTTTATGCCAAAGGGCAACAAGCATGACAAGCTTTATGCCAAAGGGCAACAAGCATGACAAGCTTTATGCCAAAGGGCAACAAGCATGACAAGCTTTATGCCAAAGGGCAACAAGCATGACAAGCTTTATGCCAAAGGGCAACAAGCATGACAAGCTTTATGCCAAAGGGCAACAAGCATGACAAGCTTTATGCCAAAGGGCAACAAGCATGACAAGCTTTATGCCAAAGGGCAACAAGCATGACAAGCTTTATGCCAAAGGGCAACAAGCATGACAAGCTTTATGCCAAAGGGCAACAAGCATGGCAAGCTGTGATCATTGCAGCCACCATGTGGAGCTGCAGCCCTCAATCAACCATGAGAGATAGTTATCATTTTGAGTTTCTCTTAGAGCATTCACACTAGGTTTGTATTTCTATATAAACCCTCCATTGTGAGATGAATAAACACACATTACTCTCTCCTCTCTCTCTGTTATTTTGTTCTTGTCCTTAAACACGTTATCAGCACGAAATTGCTCTAGAATTAGGATCGAAATTGGAAAGAGTAGAGGTAGTTCATAATTCGATCGAAGTCATTTTTTCAAACCTACAAAAAACCTCCAAACCCTAGCTCATATCAAAGCCCTTGATTCAAGAAGCTCAGAACCGGTTTCAGAACCCCCAGAACCGGCCGGAAACAGCCTGAACCGGCCACCGGAAAAACTGGACCGCTGCCGGACCGCTGTCGAAGCCCTGCCGAGTGCTGTCGAAGGCCTGCGCAGCAGCTGCCGAGCCACCTGCCGAGCAGTTGCCGAGCTGCCTGCCGAGCTGCTGTCGACACATCTGTCGAGCGACTTTCGGACAACTTTCCGGCGACTTTTCCGGCAACTTTCCGACAACTTTTCCGGCAACTTTCTGACAACTTTTCCGGCGACTTTCGGACAATTTTCCGACGACTTTCCGGACAATTTTCCGACGACTTTGGGACAACTTTCCGGCGACTTTTCCGGCAACTTTCCGACAACTTTTTCGGCGACTTTCGGACAATTTTCCGACGACTTTCCGGACAATTTTCCGACGACTTTCGGGACACTTTTCCGACGACTTTTCGGACATTTCTGACAACACCATTTCAATGTATTATTTACTAAAAGTTCCCGTTTTTGAGTTTTTACTCCTTTTTCCTCTCTTTCTTTTTCTCGGGAACTTGTGGTAAAAAGGCGGAATTATAGAAATTCACGCTAAACGAACTAAGAGCGTTCGTAATCTATGAACTAAGAGTGTTCATAATGTTCGGACTAAGAGCGTCCGCAAGCATCTATTTATGAATTAAAGCGGAATCATGGGGATTCACGCTAAAACGAACTAAGAGCGTTCGTAATCTATGAACTAAGAGTGTTCATAATGTTCGGACTAAGAGCGTCCGCAAACATCATTGTTTTGGTCTAATCCAAATATTATTGGAAATAGATTTCTTGGTAGCATAGCTCGGAAATCTTATTATTTTAGCTTTCGTGGAAGTTTAAACTCCGACACTAATATATTCTCTCTTCTTATTTTTCAGGATGTCGAATGAACCTAGACTCGATTTTCCAATGCTTGACTCAACAGGCTCGGAATACCATGGCTGGGCAACCGACGTTGAGAACCATCTCACTGCAAAAGGGATATTGCCCATAATCCAGGCACCTGACCAGGGCCTTGTGTTCCAACGAACACCCACAAAGCATGCTCAAGCAATAATCTTGATGCGACGCCACATGGATAAATCTCTAAGATTAGAGTACATGTCGATCAAAGATGCAAGAAATTTATGGGGAGCGCTAGAAGAGCGCTTTGGAAATATCCAAGATTCCCTCCTGCCTGACTTGAAGGTTCAGTAGAACAACATACGCTTCTCCGACTTCAAGTCTGTTGCTGAGTACAACTCAGAAGCTCTTCGCCTCAAAGCCATGTTGAGGTTCTGTGCAAAGCCTCTCAAAGAAGAGGAGCTAATTGAGAAGACTCTCTCCACCATTCCCGTCTCAGCAATTGTGATATCAAAGCAATATCGCACCGAAGTTAATGCTGGACGAATTACAAGGTTTAATGAGCTTATTAATATTTTGTCGGTAGATGAAAAGCACGACAACATACTTGTAAAGAATTATAATTCAAAGCCCATTGGAACCAAGAGCGTTCGTGAGGCGAATTATAATGCACCCAAAAGAGGGCGCATGGAGCGGTACCCTAACAATATGGGTCCATATTACCGCCCCAATAAAGAAGGAAACAGCAACTTTAAAGCGGACACACGTGGTGGCAACTCCACACGTGGGAGAGGTGGATACAGTAACAATATGGGCCGAGGATATGGTAGCACCACAGGCCATGGAAGTAACAATATGGGCCGTGGAGGTCGCACCATGAGACGTGGTAGTAGCAGCAACCCTCCTAGGGAATATCCACAACGTGGA
>BDJD01000679.1:19739-44039 GCA_002564525.1 Rosa multiflora
GTGTCATCGGTGTGGATCAATTGAGCATTGGTTCAAGCAATGCCATGCAAGTACCCAACTAGTTGCAAGCTACAAG
Source organism: Rosa multiflora (assembly GCA_002564525.1). Lineage (NCBI taxonomy): Eukaryota > Viridiplantae > Streptophyta > Magnoliopsida > Rosales > Rosaceae > Rosa > Rosa multiflora. Next base: position 19,816 of record BDJD01000679.1, read on the forward strand.
GGGTATATGCAATTGAGAGAGCAAGAAACTAATCATGCTGAAGATGAAAATATCAATCTGGCTGAAAATAAAGATGGTGAAGATAACACTCTCACCACTAAGGACTTAAAAGCTGCAAATAAAGAGCACGAGGATGCCGCAGACTTTGATTAGAATAGTCCTTTTCTACTTTCCAATAAACGGCAAATGTGCCTTAGTCAATAAATGACAATTGTATTGACTCTTTCTCATGTGGTGTACCCAAATGAAGTATGATGTCTAGGAAAGTAATTGAGATCAGGGTATTTAAGCGAGCCTCGCTCCACCAACATCTCTCTACTTCCCTGGTCATATTTCATTGGAATTACCAAACGGATTGAGCAATTACAATTTGTATAAATTTGATTGTATTTTGGAATAGACTTTGGAAACTTTGTGTAATCATTGACTATTTTCCGTATTAATAAAGTGTCGCATTATTATTCAATGTCATGGACATGTGTTAATTTCCGAACTTTATTACTTGAAAGATATAAAAGCCAATGGTTTTCATGTGAAAACACATTGTGAGAATGGACAAGAGTTCCTTTGCATTGCCTCTAATGACTATGGACATAAACGAGTATTAGAGAAACTTATGTGTCGCTCTAGTGGGTTGCATACAACCACTATTCGAGTCATTGAATCAAACCATGTCATAAGAGATGACTTATGGGATTCTGACACATATAGGCTTTGACAAGACCGTTTGAGATATCCAGGTCATGATATGATGTTCCATATATTAAAGACTTCACGGACATCAATTCCTCAAAACGAAAGAAGTACGAACCAAAGATTGGTCCAAAGAGTTACTTCGTTTTGCAAAGCTTGCTTTTTAGCAAAAGATAGGATCGAGATCATCCTATGCAAAGGACACTAAATAAAATACCATTCTTGCAAAGAATCCTTGCAAAGAATCCAAGGTGATATTTGTGGACTTATTCAACCAACTTGCGGACGTTTAAATAACTCATGATGTTGGTTGACATGCAAACACATTGATCACGTGTTGTGCCATTATCCACCTGTAAAAACTAAGTATGCTATACTCCTAGCACAAATCATATGACAATAGGCTCACCCCCTAGATTCATCCTTCAGTCAAATAGATTTGACTATGCTAGAGAGTTTACATCGAAGACTTTCGATGGTTATTGCAAAGGGACTGATGTTAGACATCACATTCCCAGATTCACGCCCGAAAGGTCTCGCAGACATAACTATGATGATAGTTCAGACATTGGTGATACGCACCAATCTTCTTATATCCGCTTGGGGTGATGCAATATCGCATACAAACTATGCTAATTTCTCTACGACCTACCTCCACTCAATGTATATCTGCGTTACAGCTAGTGACTGGGTACAAATATTTTGTACTTACGCACATTCGAGTGAGCCATTTATGTGCCAATTGTGCTGCCACAGCGCCTATGGTAGGTCCTTACAAATAAGTGAGCCACTTAGTTGGATTTGAGACTCCAACAATCGTCCGCCACTTAATGCCCTTGCAAGGCGATCTCTTTCCCGTTTGATTTACGGATGTCACTTTGATGAGACAGTTTTCCCATCGTTAGGGGGAGATAAAAGAACTCTAAATGTTCAGCAGGAACGACAGGAATTGTCATGGAATTGTCGTAGTCTGTCCCCACTATGTCTCATCTTGATCCCTATTAAAAGTGACGAGATCACACACATTTGCTGCAAAAATGCCTGCAAGGAAGGACGTCCCTATAAAAGGACGTAGCACCACCCTACACAAAGGTAGGCAAGGCACCAACGCCATAGAAAGTGGCACTCTGGTGTTACAGGCCATGGCCCCAGCTAGGATGCGTGGGAAGCCTGTGGATTCGAAGGATACTTTGGCACAATCCTTGGATCATCAACACTCAAACATCCGTCTTATGAGTATCTTCCGGATTATGGTTATCGTTGGGGGACGCCTCAACGTCAAAACCTATTTCTGAGAATATAGAGCTCTATGAAAATTACACTAGTGTACATAAGACGTGGAATAGAAACTCCATCATAATTGATGATGTATTTGCGCATTTTGATGCACATGATTTTGTTGAGATCGATGATTTCGAACCACGCTCCGTTGAAGCATGAATACCAACGTAGAGAAATTTGGCCTAAATGGAAAGATGCAATCCAGGTTAAGTAAGATTCTCTAAACGAAGAGGAAGGTCTTTGAGCCAGTGATGCCAACACCTCCTTACATAAAACCAATTAAATTATGGGTCTTCGTTAGAAAATGTGTTGAGAAAAAGAGATAGTAATCTCGCCTTATGGCGCAAGGCTTCTCACAAAAACACCCTGGTATTGACTACGAAGAGACATATTCTCTCGTAATGGATGTCATTACACTCCACTACCCTGTCAGTTTGGTAGTTTCCAAATAACTGATCATGCAGCTTATAAAAAGTGGTCACTATGTATCTATGTGGGGATCTAGATACAGAATATACATGAAAGTTCATAGTGAAACTTTGGTTACCCAAACCAAGTGGCTCTAGACCACGGAGCGCGTTTGCAATAGAGTTGAAACGCTCACTAAATGTGACTACTTGATTGGGAAGAGATATACCCGCGCGTTTCCATAACAAGTTTCGGATTCTATCACGGTTGTCATGCTGGACATGATCTTCATTAGAAGCCCTTAAAGAGTTAAGGAAAACCGTTGAATACTTGAAATCCGAGTTTGAGATAAAGGATTTTTGGGGGAACACGATTATGCCTCAGTTTATAACTTGAGCATCGTGTTGATAAATGCTTAGCCATTTTGACAAAAGTCAAACCTTCAAGCACCCCATAATCATTCGTAGTCTTGATCCTAAAAAGGATCCTCTCCGTCTGAAGGATGATCAGACGAAGATATGCTAGAGGCAGAAGTGCGAATAAGCGCATTATTGTACTTAGCTCAATGCACAAGACTGGAGATCTCATTTTAAACATAAACTTGTTAGCTAAAGGTATAGCTCTGCGCCAAACGCAACACCATTGGATTGGTGTAAATGATATCTTTCGGTACTTGAAATGTACGATCGATATGGGCTTATTATATCCATACAAAGAGATGATGGAATCAGACCCATCACACACTAGAAACGCCGCCAAACGCTGGCCTGCGTTTTCTATCTCTATCCCAAAATGACATAAGTGTTTTTGGAAGGTTTTGCTGATATTGGGTATTTGTTGACCCATAACAAAGGCCTCCCCAGAATGGTGAAGTGTTCACCGTGGGTAAAGACCGCGATATCTTGAAAGTCTACAGAATAGACCTTAGTCGCTATATCTTCGAACATTGCAGAGATTATTGCTCTTCACGAAGTAGTTCGTGAATGTATATGGACTGGATCCATAGTTACGCATGTTCGAACAATTGTGGTTTGAAGTCTACCACAGATGAGCCTATAAGCATTTAAGATAATGCTGCTTATTTTGAAACAAATGAAGCATGGCTGCATGGAAAGCGACAACATCAAGCATAAAAATCAGCAATAAACAGAATCTCCTCAAAAATCAATAAAAGGGGGAGATGTCTACATATATGGTCTCAAAACGTGAATAGTGTGTTGTGCTCTTTTTTCCTTTTGACCGAGATTATTTACTCGACAAGGTTTTTAAATGAGGCAACGAGAGAAGCACCACGTTTGGGAGACACAAAGGAGATGTTGAAATCAGGGGGAGTATCCAGAAGTATACCCACTTGACCATCGTGTACTCTTTTTGTCCTTCGTCTAGGATTATTTTGTTCCATTGGGTTTTGTTACTTGGCAAGGTTTTAACGAGGCACATCTTTAGCATGGTCATCCCACTTATACTACATCCTGAAGATGTTTTTGATTTCAACATATATGCTTTTGCTCATCTTTTCCCTTCGACCGCGGGTTTTTCCCACTGGGTTTTCCGGGCAAGGTTTTGTTGCAGCAACTCTATTAGCATCCCTCTCGTAGACATATTATCTACTTATGAGGCTGATAAGAAGACTCCACTTATCTCCGAAGCTGTGATATTACTACTCCACACTCATGCGCGTTGTGCTCTTTTTCTCCTTCGACCAAGGTTGTTTTGTCCCACAGGGTTTTATTACTTGGCAAGGTTTTTAACGAGGCAATTTCGAAGCGCACGACCTAGACAATACTATTGACATGAAATATCCAAGGGGGAGTGTTGTAGTATATATGATTCACATGTACAACATGAGTCATAGTATAAATGTCTATATCATGTATACAATAAGTACTTGAGTGTATAATGTAGGTATAGAGACTTGTGTGACAAGCTTTATGCCAAAGGGCAACAAGCATGGCAAGCTGTGATCATTGCAGCCACCATGTGGAGCTGCAGCCCTCAATCAACCATGAGAGATAGTTATCATTTTGAGTTTCTCTTAGAGCATTCACACTAGGTTTGTATTTCTATATAAACCCTCCATTGTGAGATGAATAAACACACATTACTCTCTCCTCTCTCTCTGTTATTTTGTTCTTGTCCTTAAACAATTAATGAAAAAAACATGAGTAGATGCTGCATGTGAATATTATATGCCAGCAAAAGCAGAAAATGGTGCGCCCATAGGATCAATATTTTCCCTCTATTTTTTGACTCGACCTTGTATAGAAAAAGAAAAATTATTATTAGTCACAAACAAGTTAGGCCAAGTACTACTACATTGTCATTGTTCACACTTCAACTGAATTCAACTTCTTCAAGCGATGGAACAGAGGAGCCAGATTTGTAAAAAAAAGAGATTACTTGATCTAACTTCTAACTCGCAAGAATTGAAGCACAAGAATAATATCAACTCATGTGAAAATTAGTTTCTAGGACTGCACTAAATTACAACTTGTATGCCAAGTACAAGAGAAAGCAACCCAGAAAGCCAAAACTGATGGAAGTGAACAGTACTAGATTATGGACCAATTGAACTATGAAACTATACATTGAAAAAAAAAAAAAACTATGAAACTACATAAGAAACCTTTATAAACATGGTACTGAAAATTAATTATATGAACAAGAAAGCCAGATCCGGACATGCCGCTCCACATCAGTGATTAACAAAAAGCTACAGAAATCACCACAATTCCATTCATTTTTGGAGATCCAATATGATTTTACAGCAAGTAAAAAAGTGAAACTCAATGCAAGTAACTACCTTGACAATCTGTTGACAATGTAAAACTGGAAATATCACCATATACTTCTATGAGATATGGTAATTGTTTCAAGTTTTCAACCAATTACTTTTTTGAGGCAACAACAAAAATATGAATAAAACCCATCCCAGAAAAATTTGCAAGTAGTTAGGCCCAATCGTACCCATTAGAGTAATGGAATCACAATGACATCAGAAAAGCAAAGAAAAAAATTTCCTCCACTTAGCAACATACAAAGTTCACACACACACACCCACCCACCTATGTGTACAACTAGTGATTCAATTTTGATCATTAGGGAGAATTGAGATGATACCAGTACACTTGATCATCATCCTCTAGTATAGACCTCATGAGATCCTCTTCTGTCAATCGTACACCTGTGAAACAAGAGGGAAAAAGTTGTTATTAAGTATTCTCACTTTTTAACCGTTGGTCTAGCATAAAAATCGAACATCAAAAAGAAATATATCAGATTACTATACCACATATACTGCTTTCTGCATCTAACTCAGATCTCTGCTGTTGTTGAATATGCTTTAAGGAACGGCAGAGTTTTGCACAAGTAAAACAACTTTTCCAATTTAATATTCATATCTGTTTCTTCATGTCCAGCCTGAAAACATATACACTGACTAGCAATCACATATTCATGTTCAATTTACAGCTTATGGTCCAAGTTTGTAAAATTCTATTAATTGATTATGAATGGGTTCAAATGGGTACTTTTTGAAGAAAAGGCGATACTTTTTGAAGAAGAAATGTGTACTAAGGAGTTCATATAGATATAAACTTCCCCATACCAATTAGCAAAGCGAATACCTTCTAGCAAGTAGGTGATTTAACAAAACTTACAAGTGCACCAGAACCATCTTTGAGCTGAAAAGTTGAGTTGAATTCCGCCTGAGAGCATTGTCTCCTAGATGATTGCATTTAAAGAAAACAACTTATCAGATGGGAAAATGTTGACTAACCAACTCTAAACTACTAAGAGTTGACATACAAATTAATGCTGCATACTGGTAACATATCAAGACCCGGTGTAGCCTCACTATAGACTGGGATGTATCCTTGAAGTTTGTTGCCAATTAGGTCCAGATAGAAAAAATTCGAAAGACTACCAATTGAAGGCGGAATTTGCCTACTCAATCTATTGTTATTCAAATCTCTACAGTAGTACATATAAATATGAAGAAAATTCCAGATTTTAGTGCATATTTTGGCCTAGAGATAACATCTTTAAAACCAAAACTAGTTATAATAAAAATAGTTTTAATAAAAAAAAAATATTGCAGCTTTAGAGATCCTTACAGATATAGATGCTTCACAAGGTCCTATAGTGTGAGGGATAGACTCAGAGAAACTGTGGCCACGAGGATTTCTGCATGCAAACATGTATTTAGTAGGCTAATGGTCAAGTACCGAATAGTTGGCTATGGAAGATGAGAAAAGTGCCATTAGCTGAGAACGATTGTGCATTTTCATAAAACTTTATCATTCACAAAATTATCCATGTCATAGGCCTCAACTTCTTTAATTAAGTCCACCTTGTTTGATTAACCCCATTCATTTTCTATTGCACACCAACTAGTAAACAACTCTATATATATATATATATATATATATATATAGGAGAAAAATAATGAGAATGACCTACCTGCTGCCCAAAGCCAATATCTTGAGTGAGTATATTTAGGTTGTGTTAATGTCATTCGTGGAATTGCTATACATGGAATCAATTGGAACATTATGTACAATCTAATATCATTGCATGCTCTGCAACCAGCTAGTAAGAACCACAGTTAGCAAAAGATTTCATGCTACCTCCAAAATCCAAGTCTAGCTAGCAAAAAACACAAAGGAGAAGATACAAACTTAAAGTGCAAAACTGACCTTTCATACGCAGTACTAAGAAACACAATGAAGAGGAGTGAATAGGCAACTTAAGCCAATTCTCTCTCCCACCTTTCCACTATAAAACTAGAGAAAAACGAGGAGAATGCGACCATTATTTGCAACCCAGAATTTACTTCAATAGTTGAACCAAACATAGAGAAACCAAAAAAGGTGGGAAATGCCTAAGAGCCCATTTTCCTTTAGTAGATTACCATATTGACATAGCTCATGTTGTTCTAAAAAAAAAAACAAAGTAGGAAAATAATTGGCACACACATATATTTCCCTTCTAAGTAATAAGTTTATTGAAATTAGGCTCAGTTGAGCGAACACATTTCCTTTTATCAGTCAAAAGTTTTGAAAAATCAATATCATGGTGTTTTCTTTTCTGACAATTTCTTGAAAAGGGAACAGTAGTATGGTACATATGAACAGGTAAAATTGATAGCACTTGAAAGAAATTGAAATGCTAGCCAGCAAGGTATCCCAAGTCACCCTACTATCATCAGGCTTCAAGTGATAATAAGCAGAGCCAAAAGTCAGCCCTGCTATTCCTGCATAGAACAGTGCCTAACCCCAAACTTCACCTGGCAAACTAAACCAAACCCATTATCAAACAAAACCAACCAATTACATCACTATAAGACATGAATAAAGAGATAGATAGTGCACAGTTACTGAACCTGATATTGAAAAAGCCTCCTTGGACACAAAGAACAAAACCCAGAACCCCAACAACCAAGAATGGGAAATTGGTGATCACATTCAATGTGTTGGGCACTTCTGTCAAAAACCCAGATGGAAGAATTAAAACAAGAAGTGTCTAAATACAGTAACAAAGTGAAAAAGATTGGAAATTTATTGGGTAAAGGAAATTGCACATGTCAGCATAGTGATGGTGATTTGGAGAGTGAGAAATTTCGGGGCTGCAAGCTTGCTTGTGTTTATCATCTATTGAAATAAAATTTCACTAGTGTAGGTGTTGAAATAAAACAGATCGATCAAGATACCAAAACAGAACATGAGTTAGCAATAATGAAAAGCAAGCAAAGCAAAAAGAAGAAGTGAGCAACGCACCTAAGTAGATCTCTCCAAAGGTCTACTATTGTTCTTCCGGCCGACTCGGAATCGTCCCCCTACCCGAGGCTCCATAGCCCAAAAAGCCACTTCTCTTCACTGCTTGAAGACACGGTCGTGATTAGCTAATAGCCAAATAACCTAATTAACCATATAAATCTATCAAGCAAACAGAAATTAATCGACCCCAAAGCCTTAATACCTACTTACCCAGAAGCCTCAACCCTATAATTGAATCAAAGCAACAAAAATTAATTATCCAAAGCTCCCTATTGTAACTGTAACTTCACGACCTTAGTCCTAGAATCACTCGAGTCACATAAATATAGAAAAGAGATGAAGATGGAGAGGTGTTTACCGGACAGAAGCGACAACCGATGATGAGAGATTCTTCACATACTTGGTTAGTCGTCGACGAGATGAAAAGAAGGGTAGATGGTAAAGCGAAAGGGAGAGAGATCTGTTCTGATTCTTTTCCAGAAGCGAATGGTGTTTTTTTTTTTTTTTTTTTAGTGACGGCGTTTTTTTTTTTTTAGCGACAGTGTTTGATACTCTTCGGTGCCCTTGCCACTAACTCGTGAGATCTATTGGAGGTTTCAAATACCCAGCCTTCACATTCCTTGATGAACTTCTTCTTCCCAATACCCAGAACTAGCAGATGAAAGAACCTCTTTATTTATTTTTTCCAGTATGAAGAACCCTAATCTCAAGTCGAGATAGTGGAGAAAGGAGAATTACACGCCTCTTGAAGTTCGAAAATCGGAAATCGAAGAAAAGAGAGGGTTAGGGTTTGCAACTCAGACAATCGCAGAGAGGGAAGTGAAATGAGAGAGGGGAAGTGTGGAAGTTCTTTAGCTGAAAACTCCCTAAGGCCAAAGTGGGAGTGAGAGATGGAAGTCTTGGGATTTTGCTCGAAGTGAAGAATGGCTCGGGGTTTGGCTCTTAGACTTGAAAAATGGCTAACATGGTTAAGTGTGTGTAATGGTGCCCTCGAGTTGTATAAGGCACCACGCATTAATTTTTTTTTTTTTAATCACTCTGAAGTGTAGCAAAGCTGAGGGAACAAAGATGGAAATTTCCCGCCTGTGCAATCCAAATTTCAGTTTTGGCGTTGTGTATCGGCATTTCTCAATCACATAACAGAAATAGTTTATTACGTTGTAGGAACTTGCAAGCATGATAAACCATTGAAACCAAATTTGCTCTTTTTTGGGGGGAGAATGTATGTCATTTTGGAGATTTCTCCAAATTTTGCCACTCACTTGGACAACGGCACATTAAAAACCATTGTATGATGATTTGCAAGCATACTCCTACAACACAAGTAACTAAACTGTTGTACAAGTTAGTGGTATCTAGGGTACAATTTGGAGCAAAATTTGACTCCATCTAGGAGGGAAATCTGCCGCAATTTTTTTTTGATTCACACAACAGATTATTCTTGTAACTGTTGTGCAATGACCTTGTAAACAAAAACTTCAGAATTTTAACCACCTTATACAATGTAAGTTTACTAAACATGTTGTGTGATTCACTTTTCTTCATCACACAACACTTTTTTTTTTTCCATTGTGCAAAAAGTGTTCTGTGTTAACCTTATTCGTGTAGTGTTAGAGATTGTTGTTGAATTGTGTTGTAAATTGTTACTTGTTGTAGCCTCTATATATAGGCTACCAAGCCATAGTGGTTGGCCTTTAAACAAATCATGATGGGTTAGGTTTGAGCACTTAAACACTAACATAATTGTTAGGTTTAAGCAGTTAAACACTAATGGAATTGTCAGGTTTAAGCACCTAAACACTAATGGAATTGTTAGGTGTGAGCACTTTCTGCTCCTTTATTCCTTTAGTTATATCTCTACCAAGAAATCAGAAAGAGCCTTCGACTTCTTCATATAAAATGATCCACAAAATTTCAGAACTTAATTCCATGTGGCTGGGCCGGAAATACTGCTGGACTCCTTATAGGTCCAGTTTTCCAGTTTTGCTTTTGTAGAAAATTGGATTGATTGTTTGAAGGTCTTCCACTCAAAACTAGCTCTGGAACTCTTCATAAGAAATGATCCTTGGGATGTCTAGAATTAATCTGGAAAGTTTTAGCTCATTTGGGTTTATTTTGGTTAGTCTGACGCCTCTCCTTCCTTGTTTAGCTCGGTTTCTCCTAGCTGAAGTAGCAAAATGTGCTAAAGTTGATTTTTCATTTCCATACTTCCATCATTTCCTTTTCTTTCCATAATTATGAAGGTAGCCTTTATTTAGCCTCTAAATAATATATTTCGAACTTGTCGACAATATATATAGCTTGAGCCACTGACATTGACTCAATTTCTCTAAGACACGTCTTGTCATGCCAAAATGCTCATTTTGGGTCCAAACATTGCCCCTCAGACCTTGAAGTCAAAGGTCTTCGTCTTGATTGAAGAGGTCTTGAATCAGCACTGCTCTTATAATGTCGTTGCTCCAAATCCATTTGTATTGGCTTGACTAAAATTACTTGACTGATTCCATATAGGTCTGTAAATAGGTCATAAAGCTTGAATGCCACAATATGAATTGCCTTTGTCATGAACTGATGCTTTCTTTGCCAACTTTATTGCCTTCCATGTATCTGATGTCTGGTATGCAGTGAATTGGTGAAACTTGGGCAGGTTGTAGGAGATCAGAACTTTAGCGTGCCCCCCATGCGAAGGAGACTGTTTTTGATAGCGAATGAGGATCCTTTTCTTCCTTGGTGGTAGCTTCACCATGTGCATAGTAGCAAGCATCTGCCTTGTTCGCTAGCTCTCTGTTGAGAATGCGATTACTGCAGAAGAAGCCCAACTCGATGAACCTTTGGCTGCTTCTGAAGAAATGGGCCGCAACCTGGCTCGTGTCAGAGAATGGACCACTCAGGCCGAAGCTTTGCTTATTGATTCATATACTTTGGTTATTGATTTATTTCATCTGTGCATTTGTATATATATAGTTTGTTATTGACTTGTACTCTATTTGGGGCATATGTAATCACAATTTTTTTTCTTTAAACTTGAACAAGATAGGCAGTAACTAGATTGATATAGAATAATTTTATTGATTCTATTATTTCATAGATGTGTCGTCATGATATGGAGGATTCTTCTAATGCTGGACAATATTAAGTATTTACTTAATTTTGTCGTCATGATATACATAACACATTATGATATATATCATTGCGGAACGACATTATCGAAAGATACTCTACAAAACACCAATTGAAAGCCCCATTATGAAAAACTTAGAAAAGGAAAAAAAGAAGGTAAATTTATGAATTTGAATCTCAATTTTGATCGTGTTCTAAGTTTTCTCATTAGTATGAGGGTATTATTGAAAAATTAATAGGATTTTGTTTCATTTCTTTACAAGAACTAAACACTGCAATGGAAACTAAAAGATGTATTCTGATTATATTCCTAGTTTTTTCAAACACTGGAAAGGAAAATTGATGAGAATTGCAAATTTCCAAGCCCATGAAAGGAACAAGGAATTAATTTTCTTTCATTTCCATTCCGCGAACCAAACGCGGCCTAAAAATCTGTGCCCCATCAAGTCTTCACTGATTGTTTCTGTGCGGAAACACCAACACTCTGCTTAAGACTCTCTTGACTCCTTTCAAAAAAAAAAAAAAGACTGTTGACTCTGATTGTGTCTCAACAATTTCCTAGATTCCCATCATCTGGTCCCCAATTAAGTGGTGGAAATCTGCTGCCCCCAACTCGCTATTCCAAATCTGTTCGACCAACCCTCAGCTCCCATTAGAAAAATAAATACTAAATACAATAAGAAATAAAAAGTTGTTAAATTTTCTTCTTTGGAGAAAGACAACTTGCTCTTCAAGCTCAGTCCTAGACTCACCTTCACAACCTCTCTCTACATAGGCTTCATGGGCGATTGATTGGGAGGGTTTCAAGGTAAGGTGCTGATTTTTAGTCATTTGAAAACTTTGGGTTTTGATTGGGGAGGAAGGGGAAATCCATGTTCATTCTTTAGTACGTATATATTATATTGCAATTGCTTCATTCTTTTCTTTATTATCAGATGCCATATATGTTGCTTACGATGACTCCCTTACTTACTTGGCCATTTGAAATTGTTTCCTATTAATTATTATTAGTATTGTAATTGTTAATTAGTGTTCCCATTGTTACGAGGGAGAGAGAGAATCAATGGGAGATTAAAATGGTGATTTGTTGGGTGGGATTATATGGGATTTTGTTTTGAAAGCCATCGTATTTTTTACTTGGGACTTCCCCGTCTTCACAATTTACAGAAGACATATGGATATATTATGATTCTGATATTCCACACTTAAAGCTAGAGTGGTGGATAAGGAAGGTTACAAGGCAAGTAAAAGAGCAATTATTGATACCCTCTTTTTAGCTGGAGGGAATTTCTCATACACCAAAAAAATGCAGGAGCTATGGATTGTTTTATTATCAAATACCTAATGGTCCTTTTTGAGTTTAAGCAGAAACCATGGGGCTTTAGAGGTTGAACTTTGGTTGAACTTATCAATAAAAAGATATTAGAAGGCCATACAAGACCTCTCTGAAATTAAATACTTATTACTGTTTAATTAACTGACATCTTTATGTCACCAAGCTTCTGATCACACTGACTTTCCAAATAAATTGGGCTGCAATTGTTCTCCACAAAATGGGTTACAGCTTCCAGTTTTGTTTCTCTTACCTTTTTCTTTTCCTCCTATTTGTAATTACCTTTTTTAATGCAGGAAATGCTTTAAGGAGAGTTACATCTTACAGCCTGGAATATGGGCTTCCGAACATCAAGCCTGAAGGTATGGATAGTTTCTTTTCCTGTTATCTTTAGTCAATGTATTGCTTGCTTTGTCTTAAATGCATCAACACTCACTATATCCTGCATATCTACCTCATTTGTTCAATGACCGTGTTAGAAGAAAAAACAAGCATATAGACACTCTTAACATACTCCTATTCAATTATACACACTGATACACACCCATACCTACTGTGTTTAGGTTTGAGTTAATTCAAATGTGCCTGCTTTGTAAGTCATAATTGAAAGAATGAGACTTTTTATGGTTTGCCTCATTTATGATTGATTTCAGCTCCACTGCAGAAGCTTCATTCAATTTCCTTACGCCATGCATATGGACTATACTGATTTGAATAAGGGATTCAACATGCTTTGGTCTTTTATTTTTTTTCCCTAGACAAGAATGATCTTCTTTTCTGTATAAGTTGAATGCTCTTTCTCCACTGCAGGTTGCTCAGGAGTCATTGGCAGAAGACTCATTGAGGCAGCCAAAATGAGAGCTGGGAGTTACAGTGGAGGAATAAAATGTGACTTAAGTGTGGCAATAGCCCTTACCCAATGACAGAATTGCCATCACTTGAAGCTTTATGACATCGGATTATTATCTCAACCAAGGCACCAAAAGTTGGCGAAGATAGTGACAAGGATTCGTCTGAAAAATCAGAAAGGGTGAGCTGAGTAATGCAGTTTATGTTCTCCCCAATTTTGTTTATCAGCGTTTGCTTCTTTACATTGTTATTTTAATGGGTACAGAGTGACAGTGATAGAGAAACTGAGGGCAAAACTGCAGTTGACATCAAGTACGTGGAACTTATAACAATCCACGCTGGAAAACCGTAGGGTTGTTTGGAAGAAGCTCTAGAGGTTGGTGAAAAAGTAAGACGTCTTGGTTTGAGTGAACAAAACTTGAAAAGGCTGCTGAAAATCATGGAACTGATATTGTTAGGTAATATCTGCAGCAAGAAGTTATCTTAGCCTTTTGTTATCTGTGATCTCTAGCAGTTGTCCTGAGGTAATGATTCTGATACTTGATGTTGTGTTATAATCTCTAGGTTCACACAGAGGAACATTCTAAGGATCTACCCCAAAGGAACATAAGTTACCTCCTCGAATTACCAATCGCATGTTGGGTGGGTGCATGGAGCTCAAATATTTGTGTTTAATATGCAGGTTAGCATTGGAGTTTCGTGAAATCTTATTGGAACCTAATAACATGTCAATGGCAGAGATCGATAAGAAATATAACCCGATCTCTGGATATAAAATTTTATGACAACGGCGTGGCAAATCACGATTGCTGATGAATGGGATGTTTAGAGCCAATGAGGATGTGGTTACTTGAAAAAGCCTGCCTTTTTTATGCACAAGGGCGCAAATGATGAGGTTTTTGATCCTAAAAGGACCTTGATAGTGGCAAAGACATTGAAGGTGAGGACAATTTATTTAACTTGAGTTGAGTTTTCGGCACATTGGCAATATTGGCAATACTCTCAGAGCATCGATGTTAATATACAGGTGAAAGCATACATGGGGAATAAATGGCACTTGGATTTTATTCAAACACACTTCGATTCGTTCGCCCCACAAACTTCTACACAAAAGTTAGTAAGATCCGTTTTTGTTTTTCTGATAATTCAAGAATTTGATTCTATTTTAGTTATTGTTGCAATCAGCTACATTCCTACTTTACTTTACCTTGAATTTTAGACCAGCTCATAAGCGAATATTGGAATCAAGTAATCAGGTTGACTATATACTGCTTATATACTTCTTTAACATTACGTCTAACATGCTTGCCAAGATGCTTCTATTGATTGCTATTTAGTTTCTATAAATGCAAATATGAGATTTATTTAATTTTTTTTCTCATGGAAAGTTGTGCTTAACATCTGTGAGTTTATGCTGGTTGTGTTGTTCATGGCTGTAAATTGTTCCAACTGATTGCAAATGGGCAGATACCGTCTTAGCAATTGATACAAATTTCATGTGCAATGCATTTCAATGTCGAGACCCCTTAGGTCTGAAAATATGTTGCTTGGTTGTGTAAGCATAACTTGCATATTAAAGTATAAGGTTTCATACTAGCATATGTTCTTTAATATGACAAAGTACAAGTATCATCTCTCCTTTTGAGTGACAGTAGTTCTGCATGAAAGCAAGGTTTCCAGACGGTGCAAGACTGGAGTTTAAACTGAATTTGATTATGTCTGATTCTTTGCAATTTTGTGTACCCTTATGTTGCCGGAGAATTTATTTTTTTCCTGCATTTAGCTTTGGCGATGAGAAAGGTTAGGATTATGCAGTTCTAGATATATAGGAGGGAGAAAGATTTTTTTTTTTTTTTCACGGAATAAGTGTGATTCTAAATGCCACAAGAACATATTCTTAATTGGTTGAATCCCAATCCCTTTGAGCAGATTCAGTACTACCAGGATACAAAGCCAATGGTGATAAAGTGGAAGAATCTGAATATTTGGTTAAAGGTTAAGATTAAAAGCTAAATTGGAAGCAAAACTGTACAGGAAATAGAACAAAACAAAGGTCGGCCTTCAAAATGGAAGAAAGATCACTATCATTCTTCTTCTTAAGAAAGCCAAGAATAAAGATTTTCATTATCATTCTTTCTGTTTTGGTACAATTATGAACATTGTAGGTCCAGAATTTGATTGAAAGGTAGCAGTTTATATAAACAGAGATAAAGTTAGCAATCAAAAATCTTGGTATTATAGTTTTGGTTGATAACTCTGATAATATATACAAATAGATCCTGCTGAATGCCATATATTACTCACAGACCCTCCTCTGAATCCCTCCAAGAACCATGAAAGGATTGTCTATTTTTGTGATATCTAATCGAGACCATGTTTGAGAAATACAATTTTATTGGTGTCTTCATTCAAAATTGAAGCTGTTTTAACACTGTATGCTCAAGGTGCTTATAGAGATGATTAAATGTTAAATGTTTATATACCTGTTTTTGCCTCAATTTGTTATTTCTTTCTAGTTTTGTGGAATTTCTGAAGAGGTGTAGAAGTTGTTTTTCAGATTAAGTTAGCCTCGTACGAGGAAAAGGTCTACCCTCAGAATAAGGTAATGTGTTCGAACAATTATAGTTATGTTTTTATTTGTTATCGAGCATATGTTGTTGCAAGGGCCTTCACTTTTCCCGGGTTTTCATATCTGATCAGTCTGCATTTTGTCACCAAGATATTGATATTGGTGTCTGATTCTATTTTAAGAAGTGCAACTATATTCCTTTAGCTTTCTCTTTGGAAAAGGGTTGCAGTATTACTTTATCTAATCTTCTTATGTTGATAATTAGGGAAATTGCCGTGTGAGGCACATAGATCTCAGAAAGCAGCTGTGTTTTTTTAACACAACTGGAACACATGGCTAGAAACAAATTACTAAATAGAAAAGTTATACTAAAAATGTGATGGTCCTCATCAGTGGTTCAATGTAGGGAAAGCATATTGCATATTGTGATGAACATAAACAATGGTACATTGTCTATTTAGTACCTTGATCATGTCTCCTTTTGTTTGGTTCATGGTTACTTTTTGTCTTTAAACCCTCAAAATCAGTTACGTTAGTGGGAATACTCTTCCTGTAAAGTAGATAGGATAGTTTCAATCATAATGCATCATGTCTTTAGTTCTGTGCAAGGGTTTGGTTTTTCATATTGACTTCAAATGGGTTTATGAATCTTATTTAGACAAAAACAGAGCAACAGCAGCCTGTTGCTCAATGGAACTTTTGTTACTTGCATCCAATGATAATTATGAGAAACCACAATGAGCTTATTCTAAGCAAAAGAGCTACTACATAGAGAAACTCAGTCAAACAATAAAAGTTATTTCAGTGAGTGATAGGACAAACCCAAAATATTCTTTTGAGTGCTATAATCACAAGGAGTAATTTCAGGGATCTGATTTGTGGAAAGATAGAGATCAGATTAAAAGGTTTGCAAAATCCATTTTTGAAACTCTGCAAGGTGTATATGTATATGGAGATTTCTTTGTCTGCTAGCAGCCATGATGAACTTCCCTCAGCTGAAAGGCACCTAAGGAACATAATTAGATGGTGCTGTAGATGTGTACTGAAAATGGAGCATGGTCAACCAGACATGAGCTAGAGTTTGAGTTCTTGGGGTGAGATGCATTTTTCGTCATACATTATGGCCTTCACTTTTTACAAGATTGATATGTCTGTCCTATCAGAAGAATAGGTATTGGTGATCAGTCTGTGTTTTGATATGTATGACACTTTTATGGTGTAACTTGAATAATGTTGATGATATACCTGCAGGCTATCTTGCTAGTAATAATTAAACCATTGTTGGATTGGGCCACTAACAGTGATGCCTCCTTCTATGTTCAAACAATAACAAACAACCATTCCAATAAGAATTTGGGATTAAGCATTAGAGCAGCCATAGGCATTTTATATCAGACGACAATCATATATCCAACAAGGCAACAACATAAACCTCTCAATGTCTTGCTCATTAACCAGTGGAACAAGTCTAAATAGGGAGCACACATATACAGCAATCCAAGAAAAAATATAAGAAAAACATTTCTAACAAAGGTGCACATTGATTTCAATTTATTCAATAACACCACAAGTAGTAGAAAAGCTTTCCAGTTCTCAACTCATGGGAACCATCGACCCCGTCTTGTCAGCTCACTTGGTTTGCCTTCAATTAATCCCCATAGATCTTGAAGTTGCTCTGTGAAAATCATCCATCTTTCTTGCAATGACAAGCAGAATCTGGTAAAATTGTATAGCCATTTTGATAGATATGTTTGAATGCAGGGGATTTTCCTCAAACAGAAGCTGCAAAACAAAATGTTGTCATCATAAACCCAATATGAGCTCGTAAATATATACTACCTATAGTACAACTTGAGAAAATCGTCTTTCTCATGGACGAGAGGCCAGGTAGGCTTTGTTCATTTCGATAGATAAAATTATACATTGTTGAACCATAAAACTATTTCCATTTTTCAATATCAAAAGTCAAAACTCTAAAAGTAGGACATTATATATCGACTCATATAAAGTATTTCAAAAGTCAAAACTATGTATGATTAAGATATATTCAAATCAATAACCGTAAATAAACTCAAAAAACACCAAACGAATACATACGTAATTAAAGATACTTTTAAAACACGGTTCCATTCAAGATGCAACACTACAATCTTTAACAAAAAGTGAGTAAAGCTAGATAGAAGAGAAAAACATAACTTATACTTAATTAAAAAATTGTAAGAATCATACATTGATCTATTAAAAAAAAATTATACATTGATTTTAGATAATCATGCCAGATGAGAAAGCACAATCACAGTTGATTTGGATATTTTGTTCCGCCTAATCTGTAATTCTTAATATATATATATATATATATATATAATCAATCTTTTTTTAGAAACAAAAAAAAATGTATTTAATGTAATCCAACCGCTCATTCATGTTAGTGAATGCCAAATGCAAGTATACCTGTTCATTGTGGGCCTACGTGCTGGTACAGGCATGGTCACTCTAATACAAAGAAAAACACATTAATTAGGTAAGTGCCATAAATACAAGTCCATTCTATGGTGATAATATCACTGTGCCATTACGGAGATCGGAATAAAAACTAATCAATCGGATTCTGGATTATAAGGGAAGGGATGTGTTGGACTTTATGGAAGTCTTCTCCTCCTTCCTCAAGCTTACTATAGAATAGTTTAGGCATACGCTCAATCTTCAATTCCTTGAGGGTAGTAAGGTGTCTCAGCTCATCTGGAACCGTACTCAATCCTCTGCAATCATAAATGACCAATTTGCAGAGACAAGGCATGGCTCCTTCCTCCACCCTCCACTCTGTTATTCCTTTCAAAAGATAAAGGTAAAGAAACTGAAGACGAGGAAAGCTTCCAGCGGAGAAAACCAATACTTTTGTATTTTCCTCAAACACATCATGCCACAGTCGAAGACTTTTCAGGTTGGGCAGCTTCTCTAGTACGGCCATTTGGTCGTCCTTTAGAGCGCAATCCCACAAAAGTAACTCGGTGAGGTTTGAACTATTTGACTGACCTCTGCACCTTGCAACTATTTGACTGACCTCTGCACCGCTTTCCATTCCAACCTCGTTGTGCAACCACAGGGACCGAATACCGTTGAGCACGCTGCCTGCCGCATCCAAGATTTTCTCCAGATTTTTCGATGGGCTTGATGACAATCTTATTCTCAGTTTCCTTAGATTGCCTAGTTTAGCAAGATCATTCAAATCACAATATCCACTCGAAACAGGAACTAAAGTTTGTAAATCACCGAGAGTAGATAGCTGCAGTTTACCTCTAGCCCTGTACCTCCATGGAAGGTATAAATGTCTCAACTTATTCATCTTGCATATCACATTTGGGATAAACATGTCGTCATCTGCAACACGGAAATCAAGTGTCTGCAAACAAATCAAGTTTCCTAGAAACGGAGGAAACGATTTTATATTACTGTTCCTTAGACTGAGAAACCTTAGGTGGACCATGTTTCCAATTTCTCTAGGCAGCTCTATTTTTACTTTTCCATCATACATACCTTCCAACCTCAACACTCTGAGTAATTTGAAATCCTGGAACATGGAAGGTATTAATTCTTTCCTTTTAGGAAACCAACCATAATCGTTGGGGCCAAAATATAACAAGGACCTAAGGTGTCCACCTCTTTCCCCAAGTTTATCATCATTCTCATCCAAGTAGACGGCAAGTCTTCGAATCTTACCCATTGGTGATACATAGGTTACCGTGGAGGAAGAAGAAGAAACGGGATGCATTGCCTCATTTTTATGGGAACCTTTGACAACTTGGAGAAAATTTTCCTCTTCCGCCTTCCTCAAACACAAATCTCGCAAAAGATCATGCATCCGGCAACTTTTAATTTTCTCAAGAGTTGAACTTCTCTCTCCTACTTGAATCACACACCTTTCTACCAACTCATTCAACCAATTGTATGCCACATCCTCCATTGTTTCCCTTGAACCTTGTCTTTGTTGTGTCAAAAAGATAAAACCTTCTGCGATCCATAATCTTGTCAAACTCTTCACCTGGATCTCATGATCCTCTGGAAAATGTCCTAAATATAGGAAACATGGTTTTAAGTGATACGGCAAGTCATCATAACTCAACGCCAACACCCATGATGCATATGCATGTTCTTCTTCCTGGCGACCAAAACCTCTACTTATGTAAACACCAACATTTTCTTGTATGTTTATCCAATCTTTAATTGTGTTTTTTCTAGCAAGAAGTCCAGCAAGTACAATGATAGCTAGTGGCAGACCCTTACAATGTTGAACCATCTCTTTTCCTAATTCTTCCGTCTTCGTGTAAACTTCAGCACCTAAATATTATTTTCAAAAACAGAAAAAAAAAAAAAAAAACATTAGCAATAAATATATAAAGTTCTATTGTTTTAATTAAGGGACCAAACTTCTCATGCATTCACACAGTATTACATTGTATTAATGGGCATTTGGGAGTCACACACCTTGATGAACACTAGGTCTGTATGTGCACGCTCAACTTGATCGCGAACTCCGGACAAGAATCTGCCTTCTTGAATGATGTAGTCACCAACTCTTTCCACGAGAAAAGAAACAACAGCCTCAGCCATATTCTCTTCGATCGCCAAAAGGAAAGCAACTCAAACCAGATTCAAGGTGCAGATGGATGATGAGAAGTCAATTATATGGAAGTGAAGTCTTCTTCCTCAATTATTTTGTCCAACAAAGTAAGATAACAGCCACAAGACTTTTCCAATACCTGATCCTCCCGTAGCCACACGAATCTTTATCTCATTGTTACTTTTTGTTTTCGTTTTCTTTAATTTCTTTAATATATAAACTGTGAAGTTTTAGGTCAAGTGCACACACAGCCGTTTAAAAACGGATTCACATACTGTTCAATTAATAATTCCCAAGGTTGAAATGCAGGAATATTTGTCTGAGGACTGCAATTGAATTGCCTACATACGGTGTTAATTTAGTGTTTATGCATAAACCCTTATACAAAACTCAAAATACTTAATCTCAAATACATCACTTTATACACAAGAAAACAAGATCAAATCCAAAAAAAAAATTAGCAAACCATTTCTGTTTTCTAAGGCAGGATTAACAGAAAATGATGAAGGTCCTGATAGTGACATGGCCAGCTAATTAAACGTATACAGAATATTAGCAAAGCCTGTCCTAAAAGTCCTAACTTACTGTGTATACAAGTCAACAATGAATATGCTATTCAATAAGTTCCCGAACGAAGTTCCCAAAGACAAATTGTAATCAATGACAGGAACTATGAAGTACTATAAATAACAATTTAATCTTAAGTTCTGTTCTCATAATGTAATGAAGTTGCATCATTTTTCTTCACCAATTAATTGCTGAAAATATGACTATTTTCAATCGCGTCAAGCCCGAATGGTTTTTATTGGGACTTTGTCATTGCTACAAAGATATCCCTACATGTAAGTATATATCTCTATGTCCCTCGTTTTTTTCTTTGCTGAAAATTGATCAACCCCTTAATATGAACGTTAAGAAATTGATGGAGTTGATCATGTAATTATGTATTCGTCTAGGTTGCATAACATGTCTTCTCCCATGCGTCACCTTCGGCCGGATTGCAGAAATTGTAGATGAAGGACGAAGCTTTCTACAGGTGCTAGTTGGATCTTCTTTGAGGCATGTGTACCGTGAGGCCAATACAGCGGCCCACAACTTAGCTAAACTTGCTCTACTTTCTTCTTTCAATTTATCTTGGAGTGGGCATGTCTCTTCAATTATTAGAAGCTTTATTGCTTCTCATTGTACCCATTGATTGGTCAATATAATCAGTTCGTTTTTCCCCTCAAAAAAAAAAAAAAGAGTCTCGTATCATGTACTCACATACAGATTCTCTATATTTGTGTCCAAATCAGTACATCGATTGACTATATATACTTGAATTTATAATTGGAGGAGGTGGGGTTTGGTGAGCTGAGGGATGGAGATTTCGACAGGGACGAGTTTGGGCTGAAAGTTGTAAAATTTGCTGCTTTAAGCTTTCTGAAAGGAGCAAATTTGTTATTGTTAATAATGAGGTTAGCATAAGAGAAGTCAATTGTTTATTGGAAATAGTTCAGAAGCTTGATAATGAAACAATGACCATTGTGTTGGTGGTTCTGAATCTTTCTGGTTTTGTTTAATGTTCTAATAGTGGCTGTGGCTTTGCTTTTGAGACCGTTAGAGCAATCGTAGCTGATTCCGGTAGCCATGATGTCAAACTCACTGGAGGACATTGATCTTGGAGGAATCAAACTCACTGGAAAGCTGCCTAGCTTTCGTGGATTTGATTAGAGAGAATGACAGGTTCTATTAATGGGTGGAGCATGAAATATGATTCATCTTGCAAACAAAGATAACGAACCTATGACCAATATGGGAAAAATCTTTATTCAATTAAGCCATAGATTCTAACCTAAGCAATTGGGAATTGGTTTTTTTTTTTTTTTTCTAAACTATGGGTATGTTTTTCTTGCTAGAAGGAAATTGGGATTAGATTTTTTTTTTGATGGAAAATAGGTCAGCCCATTCATTAATATTCAGCAAGCAGTACAAAAACGAGACACCCCTATGGGGTCGACAGAAAGAATCGTTCCTTAGAACCTCCTGAAATCCTATCATAGAAGAATAAAATCCCAAAAAATCCCGAGTACACCCACCTTTTAGAAAGTCCACGCACCTTTATTCTAACAAAAACCAAGAAACCTCGAAGCAGACATAAAATTGGTTTCAACTAAGGCACTGGTTTTTGCGACCAAAACAGAAATTAAACAGTACTATGGGCCATAGAGACCCAATTCATCCAGCCCCATAGCATAAGGGTAATCCAGCCCACAGACCAGATCAAGGCCCATGCAACCCCTCCACTCCAAATGCAGGCCCAAAAAGTAGGGTAAACCAAAGCCCTAACCCAATGAGCCCACACATATCTTTCCAACCACGATCCATCAGCCACACCGCTGCCACCGCCGCAGACACTCGCCGTCCGAGCCGCCGCAACAGTTCCTTGGCCGAAATCCGATCCCGATCTAGCATAGCCCCCGGGATCACTCACCACACCCTCAGAGAGTGCTCGATCACAGCCCTCCATCACTTCCAAACTGTCCCCGATCGGATCTGAACCCAGATATCCTCGACCCTAGCCAACAAACAGTCCCCATCCGGTCTCGCCAAGAGCGAACAGCCCAGCGCCGCTTGACGCCGATGAGAGACCATCTCGAGTCTGCGCAGCCCATCGGACCACCATCATGGGACACTGACGAAACCATTCGCCATCGCCGCCAAGTAGAGTAGAAGAAAAAGGCAAGCCGCCTCCCTTCCATCCCCAAGGAACCGAGCCACTGCGTGGCCGGAAAACCTCCCTACCGAGAGTCAATAGATTTGCAGTACCGCCGCCTCCAATCAAGGCAATTTGCGGCCTTAGGTTTTGCCTCTCTAAAGAGAGAGAGAGCATCGCGACTTTTTTTGATTAGCAATCAATTGGGATTAGATTTTACATCACTGGTAGCACAAATTAATGTGAAACAGACTAGGGACACAAACTTTTGGCTAAGCTTGGTATAAAAATATTGAATCTCGTGTGTATATTTTTGATGAGTTGCATCTAGGTCTTAAAAATGTTGATTCTCTTCTTGCATCTAAACACAAAATATGTTAGTTTTGCTGTTAACCCTTGTTTTCATTGATTTTCTTTTTATTAGGGCAATAAAAATTTTATTGGAGGCCAATAAAGTTTTTATTGCCTACTAATAAAACTAAATAAACTTTTATTCCCTCCCTCCATATTAAAGGTTTTGAATTGATGTAATTTCCTTAATCAAAATTTTATTCCCTAAACCCTAAAGCGCCCAACCAAGTTCTTGAAGACAAAATCAAGATGCAAGACAATCCCATCTACAACTATAAAGCTGCGTTGAAAGATTATAGCACTACTACAAAAAGGTCATCAGACGACGGTGAATTTCTGTTGTCTGATGACCAAACTCACCGTGGTCTAAATGAGTGTTGTGTGATTAAAACATCAGACAACGGTGATTTCACCGTTGTGTGATATCACTTTGCTCAACAGAATACTAGTTTCCGTTGTGTGAATTCTGCGCAGGCATGTGCCTGCCATGGCATGCGCGGGGATGCCGCGGCACAGTCAGACAACAGAAA
>BDJD01000679.1:50558-66906 GCA_002564525.1 Rosa multiflora
TTCAGATTTCAAGAGGCAACCAAGGCTCCAAAGTGGAGGGAAATCTGCCGCTAATTTTTTTAAGACTCAGACGACAGACATTACTTAAATCCGTTGTGCAATGTAGTTCTGATAAAAAAGTTATCACTTTGTTGGCATTCACACAACAGAATACAACAAGTACCGTTGTGCAATAAAGCTTACTTAAACACACAACGGATGATTTCTGTTCCGTTGTGTGATTAGTGTTGTGTGATTAACTTTTTGTAGTAGTGTAGGTTGGGTGAGATCAGCCTCCACCTTGACGTGAACATGACCAGCAGCAAACTCCCTCATCCCTGTCCACAAACCTACTCAAAGAGCTGTCTATTAATCTGATAGGCCTGTCTATTTGAAAAGATGGAGTAATTCCATTGATTCGAACCCAGAAACCCTAGGTGTTCAAAGGCACAGATCGACTTCATTGGCATCACCCCATCATAATTCATAAGGAGCCAAAACTAGCAAAACATGCTCATCAAAGCTCAAGGGTGCCCTTTTCAAAATCGTAGGTTGATCTGACGGGTCCTTAAAAGAAAACAAGTGCATGCCTCTATGATCTTGTATCTGGTACATTCCATTAAGCCTCCATGCTTGCTGGAACATACCCTTAAACGAACCTCAAGAGTAAGCTCGATCGTCCGATCACAAGTTTTTCCACTAACAAAAATTGAGAACGTTGAAAACCCGTTCCCTTGGACGAGTGGAGATCCACCGGATCTTTGCTCTTGGAATAGTGGAGATCTACCGGATCTTTGCCCTCAGCGAGAGTAAGAGAAGATATAAGACGCACCACCGTATCATCCACATATGCCATCGGTGAAAGCAAACATGAAGATTTTGGGTTCAAAGGCTGCAGAGCGTTTGTAGTGTTAGGATTTTTATTTTATATATGTTAATTACATATAAGTGCATCTTTGAATGTTTTTTTAGCCATAAGGCCACAAACTAATTTTTTCCCTTATAAGGCCACTAGATTTAAAATGGTGTTATATTTTAGATATAAAAACCAACATATTTACATAAATGCTACTAGAGTAAAAAGTCAACAACCATTCTCTCTCTCCTCTCCGGCGAGGTCTCCGGTTAACTCCGGTCGACCTCCAGCCAACTTCTAGCAAACTCCGGTGACCACAAAATCTACTGTGAGTAACACCAAAAGCTACTGTGGCTAGCAACAAAAACTACTCTTATGAAATTTCTGGAAACCTCCGGCGAGGTCACAAAAGTTACTGTCATCAACAACAAAAGCTACTGTTACCAATAAAACATACGCTCCCAAAAATAAAAAGTTACTAACACCGTTAACAAAATCTACTGTCAAGGATACAAAAAGATACTCTCACCAGCAACAAATGACTACTATCACCATCACTGGTAACAAAAGCTACTATTAAGCAAAACAAAAACTACACTAACCAACACCAAAACCTACTTTCACAAAAACCAAAAGCTACTACCAAGTAGAAAAAAAGCTACTCCCATAAACTGAGAAAGCTATTCTCAAAGTCTAACAAAGCTATGAAAATAAAAAAGCAACTTCTATAGTTTTAAAAATCTACTATCATAGTTGTGTAAATCTATTACAATAGATGTAGAAACCTACTGTCAATGTGCTAAAAAACCATTATAACAAAAGCTACTAACATCAACTTAAAAAGATACTAACAAAGACAGAAAGCTACTATCACCTTGTTGAAAAACCATTATAACAGTTATAAAGAGCTACTAACGTGAAATCTATCAAAATGAAAACAGAAGCTATTAACATGTCACGTCCCTGATTTTTAACACAATAAAAATCAATATATAATCTCGTAATTATACATGCGTGATAGTTCAGCCATTAATACAAAATATCTGGAAAACTTTTTCTTTTTAAACTAAGTACATATTGATGCCCTAAACCCACAAATCAATATAGACTCGCTCCGCAGAGTCATATATTACACAAGTTTACAAATTAAATTGCCGCAACAAAATAATAAGTAAATGCTCCTCAGAGCTTACTACAAGCTGAAGTCTTAACAACGGTAAAGTCACAAAACTGGTTTCCAACAGTCATGCTGCCAGCACGCAACCTCAGCTTCAGCAATGATTACCCTGACCTGCAGGATTAACCCCAACAACATTGAATAGTGCACCGGGTTGCCACACAACAAACCTGATAAGCTTATGAAAGCTCGTATAAGTTGTTGATGCCCAAAAATCCAGCTATCAGGCCCAATTCATTTCTCGAGCCCAATAAGCAAATTATAACGACAATCATCATGCCACGCATGTGGACCCCAGCCACATTCAGGCATTTGGGGCTTGCAAGAGGGGGTGTGGTGTGGAAGGTAATGGAAAAGCATGAGGCCCATTATTAGTTTTAGGCTTGTTGGTAATTTCGGACTTTGGGACCGAAATTCAAGCTCAACAGCCCAATTCTGATTATGGGCAAGTGAAGAAGAAAGAACCAAAAAACCACTCAATTACAACAAACACTTCTCTTTACCCAATATATTCAATTATTTTCCTTAAACTAGACATCTCAAGTACTATATCCCCTTCTTTTACACACAAGCCAATTCTCTACCCGTCACTCCCCTTTTTCCAGCAGCAAATCTTGGAACCACGATTCATGGAATTACAGCAGCAGAATTCTTGGAGTCACAGCAGCAGCAAGATTCCTGGGATTATAGCAGCAGGATTCCTGGGATTACAGCAACAAGATTTCTGGAACAACAGCAGACCTAAGCCACCACCACTCTATAAATTGATGGTTATAGCTGCTGTGGAGGGGCAGAGAGGGAGGCAGGCATAAGCTAACTACTAAACAGCCCAAGCAACTCTCCCACTAGAAGGACATAAGCCACAACAACCCAAGCAAGAGATCAAGCCCTATCTTTGAATCCCTAGCCATCAATTCCTCCCAATCAACCTTAACCCAAAAACCCAGAAAATCATACCATGGCCGGAATCTCTTCTTCCGAAACTCATGTTTTTCTAGCTCCCATGCCATGCATATCTTACCAAGTCTTTACTAAAATTGCACACTAATTCACTGCCGTGAACATGGAGAGGAGCTGCTGGGAAGAAATCAACAGCATTGTTCTTAGGATTTATTATCCTTTGATGTTTGTTGGGCCTAGTTGCTGCTTACTCAGACGAAGGAGCAAAGTCTTGGGTCCTTACCCATGAATTTTCACTACCGTACAACTCCGATCAAAATGTCCCCCACATTTTTGGCGATTCTGCTGGGGACTAGGCCATTATTCTAGCAGCTAACCTCTTATTCCTGCAGCTAACTTCTTCCTTGCTGGACGTATGCCAAGCTAATCTCTGATCTTGGTAATCAATGTTGGGAGCAAGTTATAAACAACATGTGGAAGTTGTAATCAATGTTGCAATTTACAGAGAGTTTGAGGAGAGAGAAAGTGGATATGGGCTTTTCTCTCTCTCTCTCCTCCACCACCTACTTCCGGTCACCACCACGACTCACCTCCATTACCACCGCACTCATAGGCCTCGGGTGAGTCCACCTCAGCCACCGCAATGTCCGACGATGTCGAAGGTGAGATCACGCGCCGAAACACAGTACTTATAGAAATTCTCTCTGGACACCCAGAGTCTTCTCCCTCTCCTCGTGCATCTTCTCCAACGAATACAAGTCGTCGGTGGGTCGGCCCTAACCACTACATCGTCGACGGTGCTTGGAGGGAACTCGCGCGAGAGCCAAGGTCACCCAAAATCGATCTGGACACCCAAATCTTCACTGGGTACTCGTACTCTCTAAATCTCAAATTCTCTCTCTGTGGTCGACAACCCCGCAGTGCTCAGCGCTAGCTCAAAAGCCGCTAAACTACTACCAGCTATCCACACCAAAGTCCAGCAAGGTTGTTGTCGCATCAAGGCCAATCTTGACGACTTCTTCCGCTAAGCTTCATCAGCGGTTACTCACTCATCACCCACCGCTGGCAGAGTACCGCCAGCAACAGTGGCTCCGCCGGACAACCCGCTAGCCAACACCGCCAAGCTCCAGGTTTGCCATCTCCACTGAGCTCTGAGTTCCGCCGACCTTCGATCCTCTACTAGCCACGCTACACCAGACTGTACACCGCCAAACTACATCACCTCTTCCTCAACTTTTGCTCTCGGTCTACGCCAAGCAACATCAAGCTCCTAAGGGTCAGTCGGCGGAGCTCCATTCGGCGACACATTCTTCCGCCAATCTCCGTCAGCGGCCCTCCTCCGCTGGTCAAACTCCATCAGCTCATCACTTTAGACTCATCACCAGCACCCTTGCTACGCTTGCCGCTGGTGCTCTGCCTCCATGCCACTTTGTGCTCAACCTGCAAACATAATTCACGGGCGTCCACCCACTCAAAATCTGGATACAAACCAGCTCTCAAGAGTGCAGCTCCTTCAAACACCGACTGCCTTTGAGCCACATAGAGATAAGCTCTCTTATCTAACTATTTATGTCATTGTTATCCAGAAGTTAAAGCAGCTTCACGTGCTACAGATTATGTCAACCACACAAAGTCTACATATATGCGCACATGACCTGCTATTCTGCTAGGCATGCTCTGCCATTTCTCATTTTTTAACTATGTGGAGTACAAAGTGCCACGCACTAACGGCATGGGCATTTGTCTGCCTATATGCATGAACAACATACACCCACTCAGCTGCTTGTCACATGCATCATGACTTGTATATTCATTGCCATGCCATTTCAACGTATAGTTAGCCAGTATCAGAATATATCCTAATTATGCTTGTTTGTTAATTAGCCACGTATAGTCAACATTGTCATGATTGTTAATTATGCCAAGCACTTCCAATATAAAAATATATCCTGCCAATTATCATTGCAACGGATAGTTGACCATGTTCCAATTATCACACATAAGACAATTATAACGGCATGAACATATCTGCTATTTATGTTTTCGGTATACACGCAAGAACCGATAAAATAGGCTCATGCTTATGACATAGGCAGGAACTCATACGCATATATAGAGGCTATGGCATATGTATATCAAAGTGATTATCTCACCTAGTGCATTTCCATATAAATTATACCGCCGTGGGTCTTTTCCATCGGTGCACGTAATGGGTTTTGTCCCCTGCAAATTCGACATTCAAAATAATTATATATGCATGTTATTTGGCACTATAAGCTCTGGTGCCCATGTATCTTGTAGAAAATCATTCACATTAAATTCATTGCGTATTGAAATTTTACTCGGAGACACATATTCAATATGCTTATACTGCGTATCTTCTCTCTTTATTGTTGCATATATGCATGTTAGCGACTAGTGATTACCTAATGGCCATGAATAATTCAATATGCCAGGTTACCATTTTCATCAGTGTCACACAGCACACATATAGCTGTTTGGTACATGTTCTAGTATCAAGCTCTACAAATCCTTGCTGGAAAACTTTTTCATACGAGCAAAACAAGTGTATTATCGGTACTTGCTAACTGGCATGAAGTCTCATGTATGGGCAACGTACTCCAATCTTTCTACTTATGAGCCGCTCCAGACTATAGTCTCTCCTCCTTGGACAGCTACCAGTTAATGGCAACCACAACCTCCATTCAAAGTCGATACTAGTCGTCAAGTCTCTAACTCTCGGTCTCGGCCTCATGGACTTGTCTCACCAAGAGCAACAAAGAAGCTCACCATCTCGATCTCGGAATCCCCAGGGCTGTCGGTATCGGAGCCCCAATAACTCGGTTTCGGCCTCCCAGTCTCGCTGACCCATCTCGGCCAAGTATCGATTCAAAAAAAAAAAAGAAAAAAAAAGAAGAGAGATTCGGGAACCCATCTCGGTTATTGCCAGATCGGTCCTCGCAGCATAGCAGTTCACTCGGTATCGCAACTCCGACAACTAACTATTGCAACTCCCTCTCTCGGTATCGCAACACCCCTTCCAGCAGGTAATCCATCTCGGTCTCGGGGTTGGAGGCGAGTTCCAGCCTTGCTTAATCACTTAGTCTCGGTGATCTTCACCATTCAAAAAAAAAAAATAGAGAAAGGGGAGGAAATTAATTCTGGGCACCAAATTATCTATTCTGCGCACCCAATCCAGGCACCAGCACATATCTTTGATGGCTCTCTCAATTCAAGACCCACTTCAATTACCTGAAAACCGGTTTAACTCACTTGGTCTCCAGTCATGATCCTCTTCTAGTGACCCGCCAACATGAGCTGGGCACCGATATGTGATCTGCACATTTCTCTGAAAGGCAGAGCAGAACAACACGAAACAAAGATAAGTTCCTTTACTTAGCACTCATCTCTTTATTAAGCTATAAATGACATGTGCCTCTACTTTAGCACCAATCATGTTACATAATCACAAATAGCAGCACCTATAATACTACCCATCTCGGTGCTGGACACATGCTTGACTAATTATACTAGGGCATTGCCACGCCTATCAACCACACAAATGTGGCAAATTCAAACATTTCGGCATGTTTCTACTATTATAAACAAGTAATATCCCCCACAATGTGTGTGCCTCCTAGCTACATGTTCATAATAATAAAGTCTGGGTACAAGCTTGTCATTGTTAAGGTGCTAGAAGTGCTTCTATATATTTTATTACCACTTTCAAATTCAAACTGGAGTCTCATAATTAACATGCCCACGTCGCATGTCCTCTCCTTTTATGGCCACATACATGCATGTCTACGGCCAATGATTATCCAATGGCCAGGAACAAGTCAACTTGCTAGGTTACTATGCTTATAAGTATCATTAGCACGTCCAACTGGACTCGGCCCATCTCTACCTCAATTAGCACACAGGCATATGAGCCTAGATTTTCTACGCCCAAGTTTATTCTTGCATCATGATTGAATAATTGATGCCCTACCCATACCATAAGTGATAACGCATATACTTACCTATTTCGTTTTAACTTCCTTTTCATTTGTCAATTATTTTGCAAATGCTTTCATTGTTATGCTCTTTGTCATCAACTTTGAAATCAAAAATCATTTCTACTCTTCTTTAGCCTATTAAATCAATACTCGGTCAAGCCAATTCCAAGCAAAATGCAGTATTCATCATCACATTCTAAAACAACCAGTATATCAGAATAATATGCTTTGACACTTGGGGGCTTTACGATTAAGGCGACCAGTTGCCGCGGTGATCACCGCAATCAGTGAAGATCTACACCTACATTGAAGCTACTTACTTGTCAATTGAAATTTGCACGCCTCAGTCATGCACATAATTGAATCATGCTTTATGAATCCAATGGAAGTCATAAATATGACCAATCTGTTCAAAATTCCATGATGCAACAAGCAATTACTCAAAGTTTAAGCCTGCACTTGCCATGAGTACTAAGCTTACCGCCTGAAGCTCATACCCATGCACTCTCTCTTAATCATTAAATATATTTAAGAGAACACTTATCACACTTTCATGCATATTACTAATTCATATGCTAAGTCATAAGTACAATAATCTAGTGCATACTCTGAGCCGCGCCAAGCTAAACACAGTGCCAAGCTCGTGCTCATCATAGGCTCATGCCAAGCACATGCTCACGTCAATGCTCATGCCAAGCACATGCTCACGTTAATGCTCATGCCAAGCTCGCGCTTACGCCAAACTCACGCTCATGCCAAAGCTCATGCTCAAGCCAAGCAGATCCACGACCAATAGGAATACGCCAAGCCTTTAAACAAGTTTATGCTAGGCAAAGAACTAGCATGATACGATGCATGCTATACCAAGCTCCTCCCTAGGGTCGTGCATGAACTTGTTTAAAGGCTAGTTCAAGCAAGCATGATACTATGCATACAAGCATCAAACATACATGCAAAGCCATACCAAGCTCCTCCCTAGGGTCGTGCATCTATCATAGGTCATATGAAAGTCATGCCAAGCCTATTCTCCTAAGCATGTGCATTTCAAAGTCCACGCACTCTCCCTTGGTCCGCTAAATGATTAAGGCAACATTAAGCCAAAACTATCAATGCACATGCCTAAGCATAGTTGCCACAAGCTCAAGCAAATTTTAGACAAGCATAAAACAACTCATTCTACACATAATCAAGCATGTAAAAGCCAAGCAAAGAAAATAGAACTTCTCACACGCCATGCGAAACAAACCATTAAGCATATCTATAAGCCAAATGCAAATAAATACTTTTATGCTCTCTATTTTCATTAGGCACATCCTACTTTACTCTAACCACATATCATGTTTAACACAAATACTTATTTATTTCGTTTTAACTTTCTTTTCATTTGTCAATTATTTTGCAAATGCTTTTATTGTTGTTATGCTCATGCTTTACAAAACATATACGCGGCTTCTAACAGTATTGGTCCTTCCGTTTTTCGAGTTCAAGTTCACTCTCGTTTTACTCTAATTCATTATCAATTTTACTTTTACTTTTACTTAACTCATTCTCATTATCTTATGCTTACTTATTTTGTTCATTGTCCTCGTAAACACATGCACTCTTCTGTAATGCAAATCACACAAATACTTCAAACTCTCATGCGGCTAACTCTCTCAAATTCCATGATTGTATACACTTGGTTTTCATGCTTACCTTAGATTACTTTCTTATTGATTATGTAGCCTATTTCATAGTCATTGCATGGCCTACATAATCAAGGGGGCTAATGTTGATGCCCAAAAATCCAGCTATCAGGCCCAATTCATTTCTCGAGCCCAATAAGCAAATTATAACGACAATCATCATGCCACGCATGTGGATCCCAGCCACATTCACGCATTTGGGGCTTGCAAGAGGGGGTGTGGTGTGGAAGGTAACGGAAAAGCATGAGGCCCATTATTAGTTTTAGGCTTGTTGGTAATTTCAGACTTGGGGACCGAAATTCAAGCTCAACAGCCCAATTCTGATTATGAGCAAGTGAAGAAGAAAGAACCCAAAAACCACTCAATTACAACAAACACTTCTCTTTACCCAATATATTCAATTATTTTCCATAAACTAGACATCTCAAGTACTATATCACCTTCTTTTACACACAAGCCAATTCTCTACCCGTCACTCCCCTTTTTCCAGCACAAATCTTGGAACCACGATTCATGGAATTACAGCAGCAGAATTCCTGGAGTCACACAGACTTGGGGACCGAAATTCAAGCTCAACAGCCCAATTCTGATTATGAGCAAGTGAAGAAGAAAGAACCCAAAAACCACTCAATTACAACAAACACTTCTCTTTACCCAATATATTCAATTATTTTCCATAAACTAGACATCTCAAGTACTATATCACCTTCTTTTACACACAAGCCAATTCTCTACCCGTCACTCCCCTTTTTCCAGCAGCAAATCTTGGAACCACGATTCATGGAATTACAGCAGCAGAATTCCTGGAGCCACAGCAGCAGCAGGATTCCTGGGATTATAGCAGCAGAATTCCTGGGATTACAGCAGCAAGATTTCTGGAACAGCAGCAGACCTAAGCCACCACCACTCTATAAATCGATGGTTATAGCTGCTGTAGAGGGGTAGAGAGGGAGGCAGCACAAGCTAACTACTAAACAGCTGTTGGGGTGGATTTGTACAGAGACTGTTAGGATTGCTTGATTAGGTTGCATCTCCTCTGTTTACCCCTTCTCAGTTCAGGTACTGGGTCCAACGCTTCAAGAAGCTTTGTAGCGTCTTTCCTTATTCCCCTCAGTAAGGTTGGCCTGCTGCGGTGACATGCTTCTAGTGATGGTGAGGTGGAAACTTCATATAGCTCTGATGGATGAACTAGAAATATATAAAATGGCTTGTAAGAAGGCATGTAGCGCGGGAGCTGGAAGCACATGAGTTGCAGAAGATGAGAGCTTTGCTGCGGTGAGAGGTTTGCTACGTATCATCTACTGCAGTGATGAAGGAATAGATTTTTAGGGATGGCTTATGGGTTTAAAGGTCGTGTAGGGCTTTGAATTGGTTTTGGGTTGGAGGCTGAGAATGCTTGATTTGTTGCTTGAGGTTTGCTTGTGGGGTGTATTGCTTGGAGCTTGCATGATCTATTGCTTGGAGATTGTCTTCTCCATCTCTTGCAGCAACCAGAAGCCTTAATTTATAGGCTAGAAGAGGTAAGGTTAAGATCCAGGTTCATCGGATGAAACTAATGGACTTTGAAAGAGAACTATGATGTTAAAGTCAAATCTGGAGAACAAGGCAATAACCAAATGACTAAGGGAGAGCTATCTGTTGTACTATTTTGCGTGAAATATGGAATTGGAGTAGCAAACTTCTAGGGAATAGGTGTTGTAGTTATAGTCTAAGTTGAATTAATAAAGAAATCAGAAAATGTGATTTATCTCATTGGGAAGAGTTGCATGTTACTTCTAGAATAACTTGTAGCAAGCTAGAACTAAGAATAATTGTATTTGACGTTGAGGAGGATGAGTTACTGCGGGGGAAAAGAAGTATTGATGTTCATGTTGTTGGAAAGACTATTGGTAGATAATTGTGTTTAAGCTTATGGGTTTGGATTCTCTCATCTTTGCATGTCCATGTAATGATCTAGATTGTCGGGCCTGGATTTTGGTCCCAAGTCCAAAACCGCCGACAATCGAAAATCAAGAATGGGCCTCATGTACTTTTGTTACCTTCCACACCACACCCAATCTTGTAAGCCCCAAGAGCATGATTGTGGCTTGGGTCCACGTGCGTGGCATAACACTTAATAAGGCAGAATCGAGAATGAATTGCAAGATCAAGAGTTCTTTCTAGCATAATGGGCTTTAAGCTATTAAAGCCCATAGTTTGTAGTTTTGCGCATTTATATTTGTATTTGAGCCTCAAACAAATATTGGGCATGAATATTGATTTTTGGGTATCAACAACAGCCCAAGCAACTCTCCCACTGGAAGGACAAAAGCCACAACAACCCAAGCAAGAGATCAAGCCCTATCTTTGAATCCCTAGCCATCAATTCCTCCCAATCAACCTTAACCCAAAAACCCAGAAAATCATACCATGGCCGGAATCTCTTCTTCTGAAACTCATGCTTTTCTAGCTCCCACGCCATGCATATCTTGCCAAGCCTTTACTAAAATTGCACACTAATTCACTGCTGTGAACATGGAGAGGAGCTGCTGGGAAGAAATCAACAGCATTCTTCTTAGGATTTATTATCCTTTGAGGTTTGCTGGGCCTAATTGCTGCTTACTCAGACGAAGGACCCAAAGACTTTGCCCCTTCGTCTGAGTAAGCAGCAACTAGGCCCAGCAAACCTCAAAGGATAATAAATCCTAAGAAGAATGCTGTTGATTTCTTCCCAGCAGCTCCTCTCCATGTTCACAGCAGTGAATTAGTGTGCAATTTTAGTAAAGGCTTGGCAAGATATGCATGGCGTGGGAGCTAGAAAAGCATGAGTTTCAGAAGAAGAGATTCCGGCCATGGTATGATTTTCTGGGTTTTTGGGTTAAGGTTGATTGGGAGGAATTGATGGCTAGGGATTCAAAGATAGGGCTTGATCTCTTGCTTGGGTTGTTGTGGCTTTCTTCCCAGCAGCTCCTCTCCATGTTCACGGCAGTGAATTAGTGTGCAATTTTAGTAAAGGCTTGGCAAGATATGCATGGTGTGGGAGCTAGAAAAGCATGAGTTTCGGAAGAAGAGATTCCGGCCATGGTATGATTTTCTGGGTTTTTGGGTTAAGGTTGATTGGGAGGAATTGATGGCTAGGGATTCAAAGATAGGGCTTGATCTCTTGCTTGGGTTGTTGTGGCTTATGTCCTTCTAGTGGGAGAGTTGCTTCGGCTGTTTAGTAGTTAGCTTATGCCTGCCTCCCTCTCTGCCCCTCCACAGCAGCTATAACCATCGATTTATAGAGTGGTGGTGGCTTAGGTCTGCTGCTGTTCCAGAAATCTTGCTGCTGTAATCCCAGGAATTCCGCTGCTATAATCCCATGAATCATGCTGCCGTGTGACTCTAGGATTCTGCTGCTGTGCTCCCAAGAAATCTGCTGCTGTAATCCAAGAATTCCGCTGCTATAATCCCATCTGCTGCTGCTGTGACTCTAGGAATTCTGCTGCGGTAATTCCATGAATCGTGGTTCCAAGATTTGCTGCAGGAAAAAGGGGAGTGACGGGTAAAGAATTGGCTTGTGTGTAAAAGAAGGTGATATAGTACTTGAGATGTCTAGTTTAAGGAAAATAATTGAATATTTTGGGTAAAGTGAAGTGTTTGTTGTAATTGAGTGGTTTTTGGGTTCTTTCTTCTTCACTTGCCCATAATCAGAATTGGGCTGTTGAGCTTGAATTTCGGTCCCCAAGTCCGAAATTACCAACAGGCCTAAAACTAATAATGGGCCTTATGCTTTTCCGTTACCTTCCACACCACACCCTCTCTTGCAAGTCCCAAATGCGTGAATGTGGCTGGGGTCCACATGCGTGGCATGATGATTGTCGTTATAATTTGCTTATTGGGCTCGAGAAATGAATTGGGCTTGATAGCTGGATTTTTGGGCATCAACATGAGTAAACTCAAAATCACAAAGCAGAAATACATTCTTAAGTCACCTCAACCTAAACACGATGTGCACATATCTCACACCTACAGTCATCAATTCCATATTCTTCCATATCATGCCTACATAAGTTAACTAGTGACTAAAGCGTCATGCTCAGATTCTTAACCTAGCATCCAATTACACAAATTTTAGTCAAACAAGACTTCCTCAAGCAATGTTTGACGTCATTCTAATGCACTACGGCAAATTTCAAATCACACTCATTCCCTCCCCACTAGGAGCCTTTGTCATCAACATGACATCAAAGGTGAAAATCAATGAATCACATTCCTATCCTCACCACAGGGTACCATTCGTCACCATTATGGCCCTTAAGATAAATCAAACCATCAATCAATAAAATCAAGAAGAAAACAAGATAATCACAATTCAAACAAGCGAAACAATTCATAGTAACCCCTACGTATAGTTTAGTTCAGGAGTCACATTAAGTCAAGCAATTCAAATCATAGTAGTCATCGTAACCCCACACTCTGACGTCCGTAGGTAGGCCCAAACATCACAGCAGTCTTCTCGATTATTGTTAACTTAACAACAATTCAGCTCCGGTACCGAGCAGTCATCACACTGATCATCGCACATATTCCACTGGTCATCACACAGACAACCATCATCCTACTGATCATCACACAAATTCCGAGGGTCATCACATAGATAGCAATTGTCTAGCTAATCATCACACAGATTTTTGCTGGTCATCACACAAATAACCATTATCCAGCAAGTCATCACACAGATTTCGCCGGTCATCATACAGATAGCAATCATCGTAAAGATTCATCACACTGATTTCAATGATTCATTACACAAATATTCCTACACAAGCTTTATATGACAATCATCACAAAGATTCATCACACTGATTTCCATGATTTATTACACAAATATTCCTACACAAGCTTTACATGGTAATCATCACAAAGATTTATCACATTGATTTCCACGATTCATTACACAAATATTCCTATACAAGCTTTACATGGCAATCATCACAAAGATTCATCACACTTATTTCCACGATTCATTACACAAATATTCCTACACAAGCTTTACATGACAATCATCACAAAGATTCATCACACAATTGCACCAATACATATATATTTCACTTAAATATATATATATATATATATATATATACACACGTAGTCATTCACTCAGGAATGTCACTAATACCAACTATAGTCATAGTTAACCTAATAACTCTAAGACAATAGGGTAATATTGCTCATAATGATATCGATCATGCTCATAACAAGTATCGTGAGATTTACTCACTTCAGAATCCCACTGCGTCTTCACACATTAATAAAAGCAAGCATAAACGCCGCAATCTGTTCAACAAGTCCAACAAGCACCTGAACACAAAGGGTCTTGATTCAGTGCACGAATCACAAAGTGACTAAAGTTTGAAACCCTAGTTTTGAACTAAAATCCCCATAAGTAACGCCAATCGAGGTGAAACCTCATCCAAGACCTCCCTAAGTCTCCAGAACACTTCTACGATCAATCTGACAAAACCACAAGTCGATTGGATAGTCGGATCCTCACGGATCGATAACCGAAACTATCGAAACCATAAAAAACCCTAACATGCTCACATGATCTCCAAAAATTAAGTGTTGTATATTGAAAAGCTCGTATCGACGAGTAGATCAAAATTAGGGACATAACTATCCCTGAGGTGGCCGGAAAACACCACCACAGTGGCTGCGTTGCCGCCGGCCCAAAGGCAGAATTTGGACAAACTTCCAACACAAAAGTTTTTCATCTCAACTCCAATTACAACTTTCATAACTAGCACAAAGTCTGAATCAAAGCCATTTGGTCGGAATTTACCTCGAAAGCTTTGAATTCCGATGAACCCTAGAATCTCTGTGACGTCCCGAACCCGAATTCACCGGTTTACTAGTCATTTGGACGGTAAACAACTTTTACTTTCACTTTTACTGTTGTTTCAATGCTTTTAGGGGACCCTAAAAGTTGACTTTTTCTTCGGGTCAAAATTTGAGAAAATTTCCTTCATGAAAGTTGTAGAGGACGTTAAACCGAGCGCGTGCATATGTGGTACGTAAAAATCGGAGTTCGTATGCAAAAGTTATAAGCGAAATGGTAAAGTTACTGTTCATGGTAAGTTTCTATAAATAGGACGAGTTACTGTGGTAAGTTTCCATTTTCGGAAACTTACCGAGCCCTCTCCTTTCTCTCTCCCCGATTCTCTCTTCCTCTCCGACCTCGTCACCTTCTTCCGGCCATAACTCCTCCATCCGGCGACGGATTTTGACGTGTAAGATGTCGTTGGAAAGCTCTCTTCCTTCTCTTGATTTCTGGGTTCGTTTCGTAGCTTAATATGAACTGTGGAAGGTGCAGCAACGAGAAGAAGATGACGGTCACTGTAGCATTTTTGAGGCAGCGTCGATATTTTCCGATTCCGGCAGTCTCCGGCCACCAAATTGGCGTCGAAGGTTCGGTTTTCATCACTGATCATTTCCCCTATGGCCTTGTATCACGATTTAGTGTGTAGATGCCGAATCGACGAATTGAAATTCTAGGGTTCTTGAGGATTTCTGGGTTTTTGTTCATTGATCGATTTCGGCCGTTTTTAATTGTTATTTGGGAATGTTGTAGTTGAGAAGTTGAATCAGTGTGTTGAGAAGGTGCTACTACCAAATTTTGGTGGCCATCGGAGATGGTGGCGGCGGCGCCGCCACTGTGGGCGGCGGTAGCGGCGGCTAGGGTAGTTTATAAATTTCAATTTTTAGCTAGTTAAATTCTATAATTATCATAGAGCTTGTATATGAAATTTGGTGAATTTTGGAGAAGCTTGGATTTAATTATGAATTTTTGAAGTTTAGGGTTTCGATTATCGAATTACGAGAATCCAACCGTCGGATATCTCTCGGTTCTGCCTTAGAACCTTTAAATTAACGAATTGGTATTAGTGGTATAATTTGAGTTGCATCCAAGGAGAAATGCAGATGTAATTATGAGGAATTGATTTTAGGAATCGTATTAATTTGTCGAATAACTATTCACGAAATATAATTGTGTACAGGGCGATGTACCGAGCTATTGCTCGACGAAGGAACCCGTATGCATGGTCGCCTAAATAGTACTGTGAGTGGACATTTGCTTTTAAATTAATTCCGCATGCAGTATTATTATTATTTTCTTACAATTGAGATTTAATTATGTTTTGAATATTTGAGATTTAGTTTATCGAGATTATTTATGGATTACGAGATTAGTATTGAAATT
The DNA here is from genome assembly GCA_002564525.1 of Rosa multiflora. NCBI lineage: Eukaryota > Viridiplantae > Streptophyta > Magnoliopsida > Rosales > Rosaceae > Rosa > Rosa multiflora. The sequence continues at coordinate 66,376 of BDJD01000679.1, forward strand.
CATTCCCGAGGGCTTTTAGTAGATTTTTGAGATAGTCAGTCATGAGTTATTGAGTTGGGAAATGATTTTCGGGAAGTGACTGATTCGGAAAAATATTATGAGAATTATTGTTTTCGAATATCAGTTTTATGAAGATATACGAGTGCGAGGGATTTAGCAAATATTTGAGCATGATTGATTTATCGAAATTTATTGGGTTTTGAATTCCGCACTTATCAGACTTGGGTTAGATGGAACTTTCTTTCCGAAAGCAATTATTGAATTATAGAGCATGTGATTATGCTTTCGAGGATTTATTGAGATATCGAGGATTGAGTTAGTGAGTTATTACTGAGTTATGCCTTCGGTGAATTATTATTGATTTATTGAGGTAAGATCGAGTTTCTTTCCGAAAGCAAGTGATTGAAAGAGGTTATGTTCAGTCCTTGAGGAGGCTATTCAGTTTATTAAGGAGGCCAGTTTTGGCGCATGCGTATCTTACCTAGTTGGCAGTCCCTTCTAGGTAATAGTCTGGTTGACAGTCCCTTCTAG
>BDJD01000679.1:77494-90169 GCA_002564525.1 Rosa multiflora
TACTTATTTTTCGTCCACTCACTCTAACGGATTTTAAATGTTTTCCCCTGGGCCCTTCGGTTTTAAATGCCCAGTTTGCAGGCCAGTTTAGCTTGAGGTCGAGCGTACTTGGGGTTGAGGCATAGCTGTCATAGCTTCCGCATTATAAAAGTATTGGTCGTTTATCTTGTATTCTACCTTCTTGTACGCCTGAGAAATAGATTGCTCTGATAACTCTTGAGATTAATATTCTTAAGTTTCAGAATTGTTTTGTGATATGAGAGATGTTGTGATATAGGGAGCAGGGTGGCTCCAGGAGAATAAGGATGGATGATTTGGAAGTGTAATTGTTTTTCTACAGGTTTTGGGTTGTCCATTTTTAGGGGAAGTTCTGTCAAATTTTTTGTAGAATTTCTTCTAAGGTGGGCCCCGCAGGGCCTCTTCGGATTTTCAGGGTGAAATCCGGGGCGGGTCCTGTCAATCTCAAACTCCAAAATTCAACCTCCACGCTTTGAATCAATGCAAGCCACCCTGGGGAGAAGCATGTACATCCTCTGGGCTCCAAAAGCCCTCATGAATCATCGGCAAAGGTGGCCGGAATCGCCGACTCCGATCAAGGCCATTTCAGCTCCACCACGGTCTCTTCTTGGTCTTGTAGCGCCCACCACAGCTTGACCCACTCTCGATGGCTTCCACAGACGTGTAGAGGATGATGAGGTGAATAGAACCCACTTTGAATCTCGTCCAGAGGCACCTGGATGAGGGAGAACGACGCCGGTGAAGTGGAGAGGGCGACATTGGCTTGGGAGATAGGAGAGAGAAATTATTTCTGAAAATGGAAAGTTGGAAATTCTGAAATAATTTCCGGAAAAATCCCATATATACCAAAATAGAAACTTATTCTGATAACTTCCTCATACGAACTCCGATTTCTGGGTTCCACATGCTCACGAAATTATATCGATGCGCTCTATGACTTTCGTGAAGGAAGTTTTTGGAGAAACCCAACAAATAAAAAGTCAACCTTTGCACCCCTAAACCATATTCTTCGAATAAAAATTCATTCGAAACAGTTCCGCTCAGTCCACGAGCCCGAAGACAGCCCAATAACCACAATTTAGATTCCGGAAAATCTTCGAAAAATAATGACAAATTTCTAGGGCACTATATAACATTAGTTTGAAAATATACTAGAATAAGAAAATAGAAAGCTACTATCCCTTGGTTAAATAGCCATCTGTAATAGTTGTAAAGAGCATCAGCACTTGAGCATTAACATTTTGCTTAAAACACGAAATTAGTCAAATGTAAAAGCTTAATGTGTATTTTTTTTTTAAAGATTCAAATTGATTTTATAATTAAACTCAAGCCAGAATAAGCTATTACATATTCTCTCTCTACGGACATGGGGTAGATAAAAAGTTTGTTTTGGTACCACCACGATACAGCGATTATGTCCACTCATTCAACAGTTCCATGCTCACTTATTAAAGCAAGCCTACACATGATGAAACACTATAGCACAGTGATAGGAAAGTAAAATAAAATTAATTAAGGGGGGTGAAATTTGCACACCCCTAATTGCAAATGGCACACCATTTCATTTTTCTAATACTATTTCATCTCACAACTTTTACACTTCCTAAAATCCCCTAAAGTCAGATTTTCTTTTTCTTTCCTTTTTGGGTCCTCTCTCTCACTCCAAAACCAGACTGTTCCACCAAGACCCAATCTTTCACCCTTGGATCTCACTCAAAACTGCACTTTCCCTTTTCTCTTTCTCAATCTGAGACCAACCCACCTCCCAGATTCCTCAATTCTCTGAACAATACTGTTTTTCCATATGGGTTCTGATACATTACCCATGAAACCGCCCCCCCTCCCCCCGATTCCGACGTGTCAAACTCATCTACGACTCTGCTATATTTCAACACAGACTCAACCTCTTCAACTTCAACCCCTTCTCACAAACCCACCATCATCTTCATCTCTCTAATCACTTGCATAGCTCTCTCTGCTCCTGCAGCTTTTGCTTTCCTCTTCTTCTCGAACCCATCACCCACCTCCACCACCACTTCAATCGACTCACTTGGGCTCATACATGGAGAAGAAAGAGAGAAGATAGTCATGGTTTTGGGTGGGGGAGAGGACCCAAAAAGGAAAGGAAAAAAAAATCTAACTTTAGGGTATTTTAGGAAGTGTAAAAAGTTGTGAGATGAAATAGTATTAAAAAAATGAAAGGTGTGCTATTTGCAATTAGGGGTGTACAAATTTCACCCCCTTAATTAAAGGATTTAAAGAGCTTAAGACCAGGCCCAATCACAAACCCAAAATCCAACGCAGGGGAGACCAAGCCATTTAAGAATCTAGGTCATATCGCAATAAAAGTTGTCTAGAAAAGCAATGCAATTCCATTTATTGAGAAAGTATTATGAATGTCATCGAAAAAAAAAGCAAGTATTATGAATTATTAGGCTATTTTAAAGTTTTTGTTTAAGGACCTCCAGATTGTGTGTCTAGCCCAAAGTCTAATTATTTGTCAGAGTTGTAATAGGGTTAATCTTGGAGATATCTTCCTAGATATCCCAATCATTGTACGATTATGTTTCCTTGTACAATTTAGATTCTATGTTTGTAATCCTCTATATAAAGAGATCCCCCATTATCAATGAAAGGCACAAATCATTCTCTTAATTCTCTATGCTATTCTCTGCATCCCTATTTCCTAAAACACGTTATCAGCACGAAACCCTAACCCTGAAATAAATAGTTGAACCCTGATTTAAGAAGCGAAAACCTTAAATCTGAATACCAAAACCTTGAAACCTTTTTTGCCTCTGCCGCACACCTTGTAGCCCTCGACCCCAGGAATCCAGAACAGGCGGCAGAACCACCAAAATCGATCGGAAACTTACCAAACCGGCCACCAGAAGCTCTAAACTGCCCGCAGCAAAACCTCAGCCGGTTCACCGCCTTACGGAGCACTGATTGCCACCAAATTTTATCAACAGTAGTATCTTGATCTCAAGATTCCAAAACCGATCAGATCGTCCAAGAGCTGGTCTAAAACTTGTCGAATCGACAGCATGATTGACTGGTCCGCAGGCAGAATACCGGACAGAAAAGTTTTGAGGGTAATTCCGCCCACAACCGATTAATTCTGGCCACCACCGACTAGTTTTGATCGCCTCCAGCCAGCGATAACCACCGCTGGCCTTCTCAATTTTCCGACAACTTTCCAGTGATTTTTCTAGCCACTTTTCTAACAATTTTAGAGGTATGTTTTAAAAGTTTTTATTCTTTTTCCCTTATTTTTCTCAGGGACTTACAACTTCCCTTCTTCTACCCCACTTTCTTCTTCATAGGGTGGACCAAAAGCTGAATTGTGGGGGGTCGTTCTCACTCCAAGCTTGGAACTTTTAGTGTCCTCCAAACCTGGAGTTTGTTGAGAAATTATGATCGACCACAACACATCATTGTTTCGATCTAATCCAATACCTCATGGAATCGAATTTCTTGGGAGCAACTACGCTTAGAAAATTCATAATTTCTTGGGAGCGACTACGCTAAGAAATTTCTATTATTTTCATGGTAGCTTTTTTGCTCTAAAACTAACCATTTTACTTATTCCTTTTGAGGATAAGTAACTTGAACAAATTGAACTTTGCTCCATTGGGAACAACTGACTTTGGATATCACAAGTGGATTCGTGATGTCCACCAGCATCTCAAAGCCTAAGGAATCTTGGATACGATTCATGTGCTTAGCCCGGATGTGCTAACTATTGAGCAAGCTCAAGATTTGGAGCAAATAGAGAAGCCTTGGAGGCAAATAAGGTGAAAGCAGTCATCCTAATATGGATGATTCACTCCATTACGAGTATATGAATGAAGAAGACCCCAGAAGGCTATGCGTCTCACTAGAAGAACGCTTTGGCAACATACGTGACTCCTTGCTTCCTGACCTAGAAGTGAGATGGCATAGCCTCCACTTTTGTGATTTCAAGACAATTCTTGACTACAACTCAGAAGCACTTTGCATTAAATTTTTGATGGAATTCTGTGGAAGAGATATAACAGATGCAATATTGATTGAGAGGACTCTCTCTACCTTCCCCGTCTCTACTTTGATGGTTATTAAGAACTATTAAATCGATGTTACTGCAAGACAGATCACAAGGTTTCATAAGTTCATTGAAGCTATAAATGTCGCTGAAAAGCATCACAACATCCTTGTGAAGAACTATAATTCAAGACCCGTGGGAACAAGCATATTCCGGAGTCCAATTATAGTCACGCCCCTAAGGGAGGGCACCAAGAGCAAAACCTTAAATCTAGGGACAATGCTGGATGTTCTGGTCCATATTCTCGCTCTAATGAGGAAAGCAACAACCAAAATAAGCGGACACGAAACCGAAGAGGTCAACGTGGAAAGAGAGAGAGAGGCAACGCCTCTGGCCATGTTGGTGGCGCCACCAACATTAAGAGCCATCTGAATGATGCTTTCAAAACATCTCAATCATGGGAGTCTGAGCACAGACCTACGTGGAGCATCCGGCCATTGGACACATATTTGTAGAGCTCGTGAAAAAAATTGTCACCTCCTACAAAGCATATTGTGAAGCAAGAGAAGCTCACTATGTGGAACAAGAAGATCAAGAAGGTGATCTAGAGTGAAGGGTTGAAGACTTCAAATCTGGCTGGGATCAATAGATCGCAAATTCTGTTTAAGTCTTTATTTTCCAAGAGATGTAATAGGCAATTTCTATATATTTTGTAGGAGTGGGCATAACATACCGGAAATTCGGTAACCGACCCGACCGCACCAGAATTCCGGCTCGGTAACCAAACCGACTGAAAACGGTGTCTTTTTGACGTCTCACCTAACCGAACTAGTTTATAACGGTTCGGAATTTGGTCCAGTGTTAAACCGACCGAGTTAAACCGCCAGAACCGCATTTTTATTTAATTTAATTTTTGAATTAATTTTATTACTTGTCTAATTATGATTGGTCATAAACCAAGCTTACATAGACTTGTATGCACTCGATCTGCAGAAACCCTAATACTCTCAAAAGTCAAAACCTGGCCGCATGACCTCATTTGCCAAAACACTATCACAGTCTCTCTTCAGAACTCTCTCGACCTCTCCCAACTCTCTCAATATCTTGGCCCATCTGCTCCAATCCCATCTTCTCTCTCGACCGAGAGCCTGTGAGGGTAAGTTCTCTAAATCTCCAATTGATTTACTGAGCTTGAAGATCCATGTTTAGATGTTTAGAGTTTAAATTGTTCTTCAAGAAAACTTATCTCAATCAAAAATTCAAAATCAAATGAGGGTTTCGAAATGCGATTTGGGGCTTTTTATTAAAACTCGGGTTTTGATATTCTTACTAAGGTTTTGGCTTTCAATATTGATTTGGGGCTTTATGATATAAATGGAAATTTGAAATTAGGGTTTTTGAGCTTCATTGTTGTTCTGGGTTTATGAGTCTCATTGGGGCTTCTGTTTTGTATATGCATATTATGGAAGGGATTAGTGCAACTCCGACTCCTACAGGGACAGAAACTCCAACTGCAGATTCCAGTATTGGAACTACTCCCACACCAACTCCTCAGCCTACAGTTGATCAAGGTGCAGCGCCAGTTCCAGCAGTTCCAGGACTTCCACCAATACCACCAGTTCCAGGCGACCCTGATGGGAGTTCAAGCAAAGTCAAGAGGAAGAACACTGCAGTCGTGTGGGCGCATTTTGAGAAGTGCAAGAATCCAGATGGGAGTATCATGAAGCCAGGTCGTTCAAAGTGCAAGTACTGCCCCCAGACATACTCCAGCGACACTAGAAGCAATGGCACATCAGCAATGAGGAATCATTTGCTCTACCAGTGTCGAAAGTGTCCCATTTATGTCCCCAACAAGAAGCAGAAGTTCTTGACCTTTGATAGCGCAGAAAGTGGAGGTAATTTAATTTATGTGAGTTATGAAAAGCGTGTTTCTAGGCTAGCTTGTGTGAAAATGGTGGTTCGTGATGAACTGCCATTTTCTTTTGTTGAGAATGAAGGTTTTAAAGAATTCATGAAGGTGACTCAGCCTCTATTTAATCCACCTTCTAGGAGAACACTAGCTAGGGATGTTTTGAAGTTGTATGAGGTAGAGAGGGAGAGGATTAGGGGATTTCTTATTGCTAATGAGCAGAGAGTGTCGCTGACTACGGATACTTGGACAAGTATCCAAAACATCAACTACATGGTGTTGACAGTGCACTTTATTGATTCACAATGGAGGCTGCATAAGAGGATTTTGAATTTCTGTGTGATTCCAAATCACAAGGGGAAAACCATAGGAAAGCTAGTTGAATCGTGTTTGATAAAGTGGGGGATTGAGAGGGTTTTTACGATAGTTGTGGACAATGCAAGTCCAAATCAGGTTGCTTTAGAGCTGCATAAGAGGATTTTGAATTTCTGTGTGATTCCAAATCACAAGGGGAAAACCATAGGAAAGCTAGTTGAATCGTGTTTGATAAGGTGGAGGATTGAGAGGGTTTTTACGATAGTTGTGGACAATGAAAGTCCAAATCAGGTTGCTTTAGATTACATGAAGGAGAAGATAGGAAATTGGGACAAGTTGGTGTTGGGAGGTTCTTTTCTGCATTTGAGATGTTACTGCCATATTCTAAACCTCATTGTGAGGGATGGAATGGAAGAGCTAGACTCCTCCATTGATGGCATTCGAAATTCGGTAAAGTACATTAGATCTTCACCGGCAAGGCTAGATAAGTTTAGGAAGTGTGCAGCTCAAGAAAAGACTGAGCATAAAGGAGGAATTGTTCCTTTAGAAGTCTGCACCCGATGGATTTCAACATACTTTATGTTGGATATCACTGTGAAGTATAAGAAGGCCTTTCAGAGGCTTGAGGATGAAGACCAGCAGTTTGAGAACTATTTCCAAGAGAGAGTGGGTGGAAATAAGAGAGAAGGACACCCTAAAGCTGCTAATTGGGATAAGGCAGCAAGGCTCGTCAAGTTCCTAAAAATTTTCTATGAAGCCACCCTAAAATTTAGTGCCACAAAGTTTGTAACTGCAAATGAGCCTTTGCTGTGGATATGCACAATCGTGGGTGAGATGGAGAAGTGCATGAGCAGTGATGATCCTTTATTAGTTAATATTGCAAACTCGATGAAAAAGAAGTTTGACAAGTATTGGCTGCATCTTGAGGATTTAAACAAGATTCTAATCATTGCCGTGGTTTTAGATCCAAGATACAAGCTATTGTATCTTGAGTTCTACTTCTCGAAGCTGCAAGCAGATCAGACTTTACAAATTCTGATTATCGATGAAGTGAGGGATGCATTGCATAACCTATATAGAGAATATGAAGGTAAAAATATATAGAGAATATTAGTTATTTACTTGTATCTTTTTGCTCTATAACCTTGCTATTTTAATAATGATACACTAATCGCAACTATTTTTTTTATTTGTAGAATCTGATCCAGTGGCAGCAACAGCTTCAAGGGATGTAACAATGCCAAGGATGGAGTCTACATCTGTGCAAGAGCAAGAGGATAGTCATGCAGCAAACCTGTACCAGTTCAAGCTTCTTAGGCAGAAGAAAGATGTCGTGGTGATCAAGAATGAGTTGGACAAGTATCTGTTGGAGGCTTCAGAAGACCCTTCTAATTCAAAATTCCATATTTTGGACTGGTGGAAGGAGAATGCTCTAAGATATCCTATTCTGTCCAACATAGCCAAGGATGTCTTTGCTGTACCGGCTTCAACCGTGGCTTCGGAGTCTGCCTGCAACCTTGGAAAAAGAGTTGTGGATCCTTTCCGAGCATCACTCACCCCTAAGATGGTTGAGGCTTTGGTCTGCATGAGTGACTGGCTAAAGGGATGAGGCTTTGATGCATACAAGGAGCCCACCAAAGATGAGATGGAGCTGTATGCTGTGTTGGAAAAACTTGAAATTGGTAAGTTCAAAAACTGGAAAAACTTTCAGATTTGTTGCATTTTGTTACCGTTGCTTCGAATTCTAACTTTTGATGTAATTAATTATTTTGTTGCTTTCTGTTGGGATTGCTGAATACTTGAATACTTGGATAGATCCAGCCGAAGGGAATTCTGATGATGAAGATTGAAGAATGGAGGCCGAAGCAATTTTCCGGCATGTAATGTTTTAGACTTTCAGTTTGTTATTTCTTGTTTGGTTTTATGTATGAAACTATGAACTATGAAGTTTGGTGGTGTGTATCGTGTTGAACTACACATTGCAGAATTGATGTTTTCAGGAAGTGTTGAACTGTTGATTGTTCAACTGCAGTTTCACTTGCAGTTTGGAACTTTGGATTTTGGAACTTTCATGAATGTTTTTTTAGAAGAACTTGGGATTGTTCAAATATTCGGTAACCGGCCCACACCGAACCACCTTTCGGTGTAACCGAAAAATGCGGCCCAGCCAGAAGAAATTCGGTTGCGGTTCCAAAAAAAGGAAAACCGCAAAATACGGTGCGGATGCGGTTTGGGCCTCAAACCGGGCCGAACCGCACCGTGCCTACCCCTAATATTTTGTAGTATATGTCATTGATTTAGTTTTTCTTCACATAGGCTCATCCAAAATGAGTATGATATATAGGAATGTTTTGAGATAAGTGGTATTTAAGAGAGCTTTGCTCCACCGACATCTCTCTACTCACCTGAGCCATTCGAGCCAACGGATTCCATGCGAAAACGCATGTAGAGAAAGAAAATGAGTTCCTTTACAATTCCTTTAATGATTGTGAACAAAGACACATCTTAGAGAAGTTTATGTGTCTCTCTAGTGGACTCTATGTCACTATTCGAGCTATTAAATCTAATAAAGTCATGAGATAAGTTTTCTCGGATTTAGACATATATTGGCTTTGTCACGACATGATAGGTGATCTTAGACATGATATGATGATCCGTTTACTAAAGACTTCACACGGATATCCATTTTTTCAAGCAAAACGAAGCAAGAATCAAAAGTTGATTCCTGGACTAACTGTGACCGTCGCCGCTGTTGCTCTGGCTTCGCCATAGTCCACAGCAGGCCTAGGGACGTCATCGTCCCCTCTAATAACACCATGGTTGGTGTCTCCCATATCCATGATGCCATGGATTGTATCCATCACGGTGATGGCGCCTCAGGTAATGCTGCAATCACCAACTTTGCTTCAAATAACGTTTTAGACTCTCATGCCCAACCAAAATCCTCATTGGTTGCTTATATGGCCTCTACCTCGTTCTACAAAGCCTGTTCCTTCTAGAAATTAGAACCAAGACAGTCTTATGCAAAAGATATGGAAATACTCATTCTGTTCTTGCATAGAATCCATGGGGATTCTGTGGACTGGTTCAACCAACTTACAGACTTTTAAATATTTCATGATGTTGGTTGACACAAACATGTAGGTCACATGTTGTGACATTGTCCACCTATAAATATTGCCTATACTACACTCCTAGCACATATCATATGACAACGGGCTCACTCCCAGATCATCCTATTCAGTCAGTTCGACTTGATAATGCTAGAGAGTTTACATCGAAGACTTTCGATGATTGTTGTATATCGTTAGGACTGATGTTGGACATCATATTCCCATGTACATACCCAAATGGTCTCGCAAAAATGACTATGATGGTAGCCCAGACATTGATAATGCGCACCAATCTCCCTATATCCCCTTTTGGGGTGATGCAATATCGCATGGGGCTATGCTAATTTGTCTACGACGCACTGCCACTCAATTTATCTCGTCATTACAGCTAGTGAATAGGTACAAGTATCTCATATTTATGCATATTTGAGTATGCCATTCATGTGTCTATTGCGCCACCATAGCACACTAAGATTGGTCCTCACAGATGAATGTGCAAATACGTTGGATTTGAACTATCGTTCGCCACTTAATACTATTTCTAGGCAATCTCTTTACTGCTAGATTTGCGGATTGTCACTTTGATGAGACAGTCTTCCCATCATTAGGGGGAGATAAGAACACGGATGTTTAGCATGAACGACAGGAATTGTCATGGTCTGTCCCCACTATATCTCATCTTGATCGTTGCTAAAGTGACCAGATCACACATACATGTTGCAAACATGCCTGCAAGGATGGACTTTCCTATGAGAAGACATAACACCACCCTACACGGAGGTAGGCATGACACCAACACTATAGAGAGTTGTCATTACAGGCCATGACCCCAGCTAGGATGCATGGAAGGCCCATGGATTCGAAGGATACTTTGGCACAACTCGATCCTTTGATCATCAATACTCAAAATCCATCCCATGAGAATGTTCTAGATTAAGGTTATCATTGGGGAACGCCTCAACATCAAAACCTATTTCTGAGAATATAGAGAGCTCTATGAAAATTACACTGGTGTATATGAGACATGGGATAAAAAATTCATCATGATTGATGATGTATTTGCATATGTAGTTACGCATGAGTTTATTGAGTCCGATGATATCGAACAACGCTCCATTGATGATGAATGCCAATGTAGAGAAATTTGGCCTAAATGGAAAGATACGATCCAAGTTAAGTTGAATTCTCTAAGGAAGAGGAAGGTTTTTCGAGCCAGTGATGCCAACACCTCCTAACATAAAACTTATTAACTAATAGGTCTTCATTAGAAAGTGTGATGAGAAAAAGAGAAGGTAATCTCGCCTTATGGCGCAAGGCTTCTCACAGTATGCCCTGGAATCGACTACGGCCAATTCTCTCGTAATGGATGTCATTGCACACCACTACCTTGTCAATTTGGTAGTTTCTAAATAACTGAACATGCAGTTTACAAAGGTGGGCACTACATATTTCTATGGGGATCTAGATACAAATTATACATAAAGGTTCATAGAAAACTTTATTTACCCAAGTCAAGTGGCTCTAGACCACAGAGTGCGTTTGCAATGAGGTTAATTGCAATGCTCACTAAAGTGACTACTTGGTTGGGAATGGATATATCAATGCCACGCATTTCAATGACAAGTTTCCGATTCTATCACGGTTCATGTTGGTGACATGATCTTCATTGGAAGACCTTAAAAAGTTAAGGAAAACCGCTGAACACTTGAAATCCGAGTTTGAGATGAAGTTCTTGGGAGAACACGATTATGTCTCGGTTTCAAACTTGAGCATTGCGTTGATAGATGCTTAGGCATTTTGACAAGGTCAAGCCTTTAAGCACACACCCATGATCGTTTGTAGTCTTACTCCTGAAAAGGATCCTCTTCATCCAAAGGATGATGATGAAGATTTGCTAGAGGCAGAAGTGCTCTACTTAAGTGCAATAGGCATATTATTGTACTTAGCTCAATGCACAAGACCGGACTTCTCATATGCTGTGAACTTGTTAGCTAGGTATAATTCTACGCCAACGCGACACCATGAGATTGGTGTAAAAGATATGTTTCAATATTTGAGATGTGCGATTGATATGGGTTTGTTCTATTGCTATAGAGAGACGATGGATTTGGATTCATCACATACCAAGAATGCCGCCAACATTAGCCTACATCTTCTATCCCCATCTCAAAACGACATTAGTGTTTTGGAAGGTTTTGCTGATGCTAGGTACCTCTCTGACCTACATAAAAGTCGTTCCCAAATTGATAAAGTGTTCACCATGGGTAAGACCACGATATCATGGAAGTCTACAGAATATACCCTAGTCACTATATCTTCGAACCATGCAGAGATTATCGCTTTTCACGAAGCAATTCGTGAATGTATATGGATTAGATCCACAATTACGCATGCTCAAAGCAATTATGGTTTGAAGTCTACCACAAGATGAGCCTACGAGCATTTATGAGGATAATGTTAATTGCTTTGGACGAATCAAACAAGGCTACATCAAAGGTGACAACACCAAGCATAATCAGCAACAATATACTCTCCTCAAGATCAAAGTGAACTAGTTCGATATGAGGATAGTATGACAGACTTGTTCACTAAATCATCGCATAAATTAACTTTCGAGAAACATGTTGGTTGCATCATTTGCGAAGTTATCTGAACTCTTCAGGGGGAGATGCAGACATCAGGGGAGATATCTACATGTTTAGTCTCGAAATGTGAAGGGTGTGTTGTATTCTTTTTCTGCTTCGACTGAGGTTATTTTTATCCCACTGGGTTTTTGTTATTCGGCAAAGTTTTTTGACGAGGCAACGAGAGAAGCACTGCGTTTGGGCTACACAAGGGGGAGTGTCTAAGGACATCTAGATTGTGTGTCTGGCTAAAACTCTAATTACTTGTCTGAGTTGTAATAGGGTTAATCTTAGAGATATTCTCGAAGATCACTTCGTAGATATCCTAATTATTATACGATTATGTTTTCTTGTACAATTCAGACTGTATGCTTGTAATCTTCTATATAAAGAGACCCCTATTATCAATGAAAGACACAAATCATTCTCCCAATTCTCTCTGTTATTCTCTACATCCCTTTCTCCTAAAACAGTTTTCTATTTTAGAGAATCTTTAGCAATGCTAGCCATTTTTGAGTCAAATTTTAGCCAAAATAGTTAAAAAGTCATTTTAGCTAGACAATTTAGAAATACGTCTGTATCAATGCTCTATATTTTAGCTAATTTTGAATTTATATTACTTTTTAAATGAAGATTAAATAGTTTAAATGTATTTATAATTTATATAAAATA